>JAQIXN010000091.1:0-70153 GCA_034698145.1 Proisotoma minuta | reverse complement strand
ATGTGAAAATTAAAAGGCTATTTTTTGGTAATTATGCAAATTTTATTATTATAATTCATTCAATGCTAACAATATTAATTAATTAATTATTCTATTCATTGTGACGTAATGAAAATAAAATACTTTGATCAGATCTCAGTCTCACAAAAACTGTTATTTTTTAACGGTTTACGTAGAATTGATCGACTTCCCTGATGACGGATCGTTCCAAGTCAAAGTTATAGTCAAATGCTGTCCAATCTACCGTGGATTTTGAAATATAAGTGTTGGGATTGTGGAAATAAAGGTTAGAAGGTGAAGGACGGAGATCAGGTCGTAGGACAAGAAATTTTTTCAGTTCTTCGTTCATTGGATCAAGAGATGAGCTGTCTTGTTTTTGGAAATGAGAATGAGGAGAAGGGAAAGGCAACTGGGGGTAGTGTCCAGAGGGACCTTGAAAATGTGATGAGGGGTGACCTAAAGGGGACCCAAAGTTTGTAAAAGCAACTGCAGATTGCTCAACGGAAGATTGAGAAGAATAAAATGAGCTGCGACCAACGCAGACAAAACCTTCTTCGGTGACTTCTTCCGGTGACTCAACTCTCTTCTTTTTGGATGTTGAACTGCTGGACTCAATTGGCTCTCCCATTTGGACTGTGGGAGATGTGACCACGTCCTTCACTTGTTGAAACCAGCTGAACATGATGTCACGAAAAAATCTATAATTTAAAAACAAAAAGCAACAATTGATTACTATTATATCATTTGTTTATTTTTAAATTTTTATTTATTCTAATAAATCTACTTGGAGAATGTTTCATGGCAAGCCATCGACATCATATAACTTAACTATGCATATGCAAACTTAATTTATATACAGTTGTGGAAATTTAACTAGACTGCACGGGGGTCGATTTTTTTAATTTTTGACAACTTGATTTCTTCCATAAATGACTTGATGTTATGAATTCCTGTTCCACCAATGACAACAGAGAGACGATTTTCAGAACGATTGATATTATGCACTGCTAATGCTTCCTCGTATGTAATTCCTCCAACAACAAACACAATAATCTCAGAAGGTCTAAAATTTGGATCCATTGTCGTCATTCCTCCACCTCCTCGGCCCGAAGACATGTTAAAGTATGGAAATTGTATATCCTTAAGTTTTCCCTTTTGTAAATCTTCAATGACAGTTTTAATCCAAGGGACATGTTGTGTGTAAATATTTTCAACACCTTGAAGCCCTTTGATAAATCTTTTGGTGACTGCCACGGGATCAGAACCGAATAAATCTGATCTTCTCTTTTTCACTCCTCCAAATTTTAGCAACGCTTTCACAAGAGAAATGTTTTCTTCTGAAATTCCTCTAGCCTTCAGTTTTGTCACGAGCCCCACGATATCATTATTGGAATGTGTTTCATATTTCAGAGCATATAACAACACAAGTCGCATTGCATCCAAATCCCGGATTCTTTGACTAGCAATCAACTCTTTAATACGTTGAAGATTTTGAGAGTGATTGGTATGACAAGCGATATCTTGTTCTAATTCTGACACTTCCAGTAAATGATATTTTTCATTTAATCTTGCCAACTCTCCAACAACTGCAACATGCTTTGAAACAGTCCCCGACATTTGTTTAAAATGAGGATAATTTTCAATAAAATTTTTCATATCTTCAATTGATTCAACTTTCTGATGGGACTTTGCTTGCTCTTGAAATTTTTCGACTAGATTACGTAAACTTTGTCCAACGCTTCCAAAATCAGAATACAGGTTTTCAGCAAAGAATTTATCATTTTCTGGTGATAGTACAACTTCTTTAAAATCCTTTGGAATGTCTAAAGATAGCAAGTAGAAAATTTAAGTAATAAATAATATTATCAAATTCTAATAAAAATATCATACCTGGAGCATCAGCTAGATTCACCCTGTGATTTTTAATGGTCAACAATTCGTGAACCATGGCTTGGTATGTCCATTGATTTAAAAGAGGAGTAACGCAATCGTCTCTTCGATCCAAAATTAGTAATACTGGCTTTCCTTGACGTTGTGAAAAGTCAAAGAGATTGGATTCTTTGTTCATCAAGTTTGAGATTTTATCTGCAATTTTCTGGCAAGGAAGGGACCAGTCAGTGTAACGAATAATTGGAGATTTTTTAACGGATAACAAATAGCTCATCAGTGATAAAGCAATGCTCTGAGCTGTCTTATCTTCCACCAAATCCACATCCGAGAATATAGGTCCATGCGGAATGTTGCTTATAAAAGTATGTGGATTAATTGGTATGAAATCTGCGAAAAATTCCACAATTTCTCTCACAACTTCTTGCTCGTCTGCTTCAGCTAATCGTTTGACATCCGATTTGGAAATTACGTTGGTCCAATGAAGAAAATAGGATCCATAATACGGCGTCTTCAATTCACGACAAAGAAGATTTATGTTGTCTTCCGTGGGTCGAAGAAATGTTAAACATTTTAGGTGACGAAGAGGTTCTCTATTTTTAAAGTTGTCAAGTCTGTCACAAAGATAAACTTCTTTTTGCATAATTTCTGACTGCGAGTAGACCATTGAGATGACCCCAGTGGTATTAGAGTCCATCAAAAGAATCTTCATCCCAGGACCACTGTTTTGAATCATCTTGTCCACGTATTGACGTATAGCTAGGACAGTATTCATTTTGACGTCACTAGAATTTCCAATATTCCTATGGTCAATTGGCAATCTTGGAGAGACTATAATTAAGTTTCATTCGTCGATGCCCATTTTACTCAACAAAAAGATGAAATAAGCTAGAAATAAGCTATTCTAAACTCTGGTAATAACATATCCTGCCTGACTACTATTTTGTATTTTATATTTCAAAATGTAACTTACCCAATTATATGTTAGACGAAATTAAAAATTAGAATACGCCTTTTTTGCCAAGTTTAAAGGTTAACACCTACAATTAAGTGTCAATTATACCAGTTCGTTTATATTTTTCCAACTTATCAAAAGTCCTTACCTAATCCAGCTGTGCTATAATAATATCAAATATTATTTGATTGAAACGTTGAATTGAATTTGACGTTTATTACAATCAGTTGTTTATGAATCACCAGCCAGCCTCAACTTTTTTTTCTACATATGTCCACAAATGCTTACGTGTATTTGTCTCAACTTCCCCAACACTTTCACCAACTTAACTTTCTCATGCTTTCTCTTGGATAATCATTAATAATCAACCCTTTATTTTTTATTAAGTAAATGATAACAAAACTATTACTAATATTAATTGTTTCAGCTTTTGGGTTTAGTTACACGGAAGGATGGTTTCTGTTTAGATTTCGTTTTGTCTTCTAATAAGGTCGCTTCCTGAAGGAGATTGGAATGAAAGCCAGAATATAAAAGACTGGCAGCTTTTCCGTTTTCCAACAAAGTAGCTAATTCAGACTCGCTAAGGTTTGAAATACTGGTCAAAGATTCGCATCTTCCAAGAAGAGCATACACATTCCTTGAGTCAATTCCTGGCATTTTAGACAGAAAGTTGTGAGATATTGGATTGTATCTTGAAGTAGAATGAATTCCAGTCGATTCCTTTTGTATCATCAAGGCTTTCTCTGGATCAGGTTGTTCCTTCCCCCGTTTCAATTCCTTTAATAAATTATTATGAAATTAATTAAAGGATTCTTTTTTTAAAAGTATATATAAAGTTATTACATGAAAAAGTTCGGAGGTGTAATGGCCTCCCGGTGACCAAATCAATTTTAGTTTGGGAAAGTTCATGGTTAGAACTTGAAGCTTTGGCATTATTTGTACTAGATCATTCCGGTATCGTGTTCCTGCGGCCACGCTTTGAGCTTGTTGTTCTTGTTCAATTAAAAGTACGGGCTTTTTATAATGTCGTTGCATAGCTTCTGCTTGTTTGTACAGTCTCCCAGAATTTAAACTGCCTATAAGGTCAGAAATTGATTTCCTTTCTACACAAATTTCTGGAGTTAAAATATAATCTCCAACATCCAGTGTTAAAGGTTCCAAGTCTATTCCTCTCTTATGAATAAGGGAAGGTAATTCTGAACGAAATTCTCGCATATCAACTAAAACTATTTGTCGTACATTATCAGTATTCTGCATATTTCTTTTTGATTGAGCACCAACACTAATTGTTTCATTTGCTTTTGAAGGATCTCTCAACAAATCTTGATTTAATTCATCTGTACCCTCTCTTTCGTTCGGAACCACCTAAAAATCCAACAAGTTATTAATTTATAGCCAAAAATTTTGACTCAAAATTATAAAAGTTTAGATTTGCTAACCATTGTACTTTTTTCGTTTATTAAACCTTCAAATGCACGCTTTTCCCTTTGAATTGAAGTCAAGTAAATTTGTTCCTCCACAGAGTTATGAAAGGATAGAAAGTAAACTTTGATATCCTGATGAATATCTGCCGTCCTTGCACGGTGGACTTCGATTGTTCTTATCAACTCTAAATCTAAAACAGATAAAATAAATAAATGTATATAAAATTGATCTATTTATTTTAAACTACGCAAACCTGGGTCAAAAATTATAATCACGTCTGGTTTCAGTTGTTCTAATGTTTCAGAGACAGCAAAAACTTCAGTGTCTGTCAGATTTTTCAATGGTCGAATAAAAATCGGACTTTGCAAGAATTCAATTTCTTCATATTTTCTTTCAATTTGAGTCAAAGTAATTTGAACTTCTGATGGACCGGTCGTTTTATTTGCTGAATTTTCATCACCCGAATCGTTCACTTCTTTTGTTGTTTTATAACCTCGCTTAAATTTCTTAATTCCTTTACTTTCATGGAAAATGCTATCCAATTTCATTGCTAAATTAGGTGGAAGTCCCACTTTTAAATTTTCACAGCTTTTAGCTATTTTCCCCATTGTTGCTTCACTTCCGTGGCTCAGGTAATCTTTCAAAATATGACAAGTTTTAACATCCTCAGTAAATATAATCGTTTTAAGTTTCGCAGCTAATGTCGAGTTTGAATTTCTTTTATCTTCTTCTTTCGACGCTTTAGTTTTGTTTGAAATTTCTTGTAAAATTTCTCCAAGTGCTAGCCATTTTGGATGAACTTCAGGTTTAAAAATGGTTTCTTTATCCTTGCCAATATCGGTAACTGCATTTCCTTTATTGGAACTAGAGGAAGAAGCGAAAAGTCTTGATCTAGCAGCAGATATTACTTGATCAGCAGATTTCGTCAGCACCCATGATGATTTAAAAACTGCATCCTTTGAAGTGTACAAGCAGAGAGTTGATAAACTGAAAAACACATTCATAGTATAATCAACAAAATGAATCATCAAAACTTTTTAATAAAAAAAAGATAAAATCATCTTACAATGTTACGCAATCTGATTTTGTCAAGTGTTTGAGTAAAAGTCTAAAGATTTTCAAGTCATTTAAAATATCCTTTGACTTGGAACTGATTGTATTCCAAACGGGATCAACGTAAGCAGACACAATTTTTTCAAAACCTTTTGTTAATGCCGTTTCAACTGTAATGTCTTCGTCATTTAATGCAGGTACAAGTCGCTTGAGCTCGCTAATAGACCAACTAACTAAATCCAGCAAATTGGTCTGAATTTCTCGCATAGCATTTGTTAACTTTAGTTGAATTTCTTCTACATCGGGTGGTGCTTTTGATAAAGACTCCTAAAAATTTCAAATAAATACCTTATCATCAAATAGATTAACAAAAATATTTTTTTGGGGTTAGGACTTAGGAAACGAACTTTAATAGACATATGGAATCTTGGCCAGAGGGAAACATTTGCCAAAAAGCAACAACGCATCACTCGATTAAGTTTAGAAAACCCCAAGAGGAAGGATGTTGGAGATTGCGAGAAAGCTTTGAGAAATCCACTCTTGTTTTTTGATCGGTACAATCGAAGAATGAAGGCTTCCTGAAAAAATAAAGCACAAAATAAATTATTCCAATGATTTTTTTCTTGACATGACGCTAAACTAATATACCTGTGAATTTTCCACAACATTGTGCGCTCTCAAAATAATTACTCCAGTGATTTTGTCCGCAGGTATTACATCTTTGAGGAAATCCACAACCAATATTCGAGATGTTACAAAAAACACGCCCCCTCCACAATAAAGCTCCTTTCTTTCCGCCGCACTAAATTCTGTCGTAATCGACATTATTTTATGCCCGTTCCCAACCCGCTCAATGTAGTATTGTTCTTCGTTGGAGTTTGAGGAGAGGACAAACACAAGTTGGACTTCCGACGCATACGTTTTAAAGATGTTGGTTAGAACCAAATTCAGAGGAATCCCTTTGGCGAAAATGCTCAGCTGATTTTCCTGCACTGCATTTAACAAGACTTCATTTTCAAACTCCAACATCTTGAGAAGGATGATGATTTCTTGTCGTCAAATTCATGAAGAATGAAGATTTTTCGTTGATCAACAATGGAAAATCGTCCAAATCGCGGCGAGGGCAAAGTGAGTCGGTGTCAACCCTTTTGACTGACTCATTTTTTCATCAATTTCCTGTCATATAATTACTTAATTAGGTTATTTTAATTTAATTAATTTAGTTAAGATAGACAGACAGTTGATAGCCTGCATTTTATATATCATCATCCTGAAAAATAAAGGCTTAAAAAGGAGGATTATTGAAAATCAAACATAGTTCTCGACAAAATTTTGGAAACATTTGGAAAATGGTGGAAAAATTTAGTTTTGGCCTTGACCCTATCACCTGTCATGCTTGGAATCGGGACAGGACTCGTAAGTTGGAATAAATCTCCCCACAAAACCAATCAAATTTTCATCTTAAACTATTTTTCAGAAATTGCAATATCTCCAAACAGTCCTGAAGTGCATATTTATAGAAAGACAACGAATGACTGGATTTTGGTGGATGTACTCAAGCAACATGACCTTAGGGTCACTGGAATAGACTGGGCCCCAAGGACCAACAGAATTGTCACTTGTGCCGCCGTAATTTATTGTTTCTTTTCAATCCTTTCTTGAAGATGAATATAATTAATGAATATTACTTACTTTCATAGGATCGGAATGCATATGTGTGGTCGCAAGACGCACCAGATCAAAAATGGAAACCTACGTTAGTATTGTTGAGAATTAATCGAGCTGCGACTTGTGTCAAATGGTCACCGCTTGAAAACAAGTTTGCCGTTGGTTCTGGGGCACGGCTAATATCTGTAAGAATAAGAAATAATTTGTGTTTCACCAGACAATGGTTGACTTTTTTTTTATTTATTTACTTTAGGTGTGTTATTTCGAAAAAGAAAATGACTGGTGGGTGTCGAAACATATAAAGAAACCCATTCGCTCAACAGTAACTTGTATAGACTGGCATATAAATAATGTTCTTTTGGCTTGTGGTTCCAGCGATTTTAAAGTGAGCAATTGCAGTTTTTGGATATTATAACTATTTATTTATTTGGATGGTTATTTATTTATTTAGGTTCGCATTTATTCTGCATACATAAAAGACATTGAAGAAAAGCCTCAACCAACTTGCTGGGGATCGAAAATGCCTTTAGGCCAGTTGATGGGAGAATGGCCTAATAATCCTGTTGGAGCTGGTGGATGGGTTCATGATGTCTGTTTTAGTCATAATGGGTCACGTCTTGCTTGGGTAAGGGAATAAGATTATTATTTTTTTTTAATTAATGAGATAATCATGAATTTGATGGCAAAGGTAGATAGATAAAATTATGGAGATAAAACACTCGACATGGTAGGAGATTCGTCGTCGTATTCATTTTCCTCGTTGTATTCTTCATCAGAATTTGGAGTCAAATATTGATTCCACAATTTATCATTTCTTTTATAATCGCTTTCGGCATCTGCACAATGATAATTGTACCAATGATCGCACACAAATGTAATTTGATTGAAAATTGTTCCAATTCCACAAAGTAACGAATATTTGCGTCCGTCAGCCATACACATGTGATAGACCTGTCAAATCATTATATATTTTAAAACAAAAAAAAAACATTATTGAATGTACATATTTTGACGATATTTTTTTTACCTGGCATTTTGAAAGTTGAGAAGGGTCAGCGTAATATCCTGGTGCTCGATTTTTGCACGAAAAAGTCAATCCTGCTGGAATCCAAACATTGGTCGGAATAGGGTCATCATTTATTTCGTTAGTTTCGGAAATTGATTGAGGTTTTGTTGTTGAAGTAGTAAAATATCTACTCCTAGAATTATTCACACGGGATATTCCGTTATTATTGGTTATTTTCTGTGGCTCGACGATACCAACAAGAACAAGAAAAATCAAGATTACTTGTTTCATTTTTTTTTATGGAAGAAATTATATTTATAATAATATTTTATGAAAAGTTTTAAAGGTTTATACTAGTCCCTCAAGAATTGAGCTTGGACTTTTATACCCTTTACTATTAATAGCATTTCAAAATCCCAACATATATTATTTGCTCAATCGAATTAATAACCCTTGAATATGCAAATTATTTCACACTACACTTTCATTAGTTTTAAATCTAATGACATGTTTGAAGAAGTATTCCATTAAATATTATGCAACATTATATAATTTGAATTGTTTTATAAAGGTTGGGCACGACTCTTCCATTACCATTGTGGATGGAGACACTGGAACATCGTTTTTCCAAAGAACAGCATTTCTTCCATTTCTAACAATTATATGGACAAATGCAGACACAATCATTGCTGCCGGTCATCAACTGACTCCTATAATGTTCAAAGCTATTGTTTCAGCAAATGGAATTCAACTTCAGTGTGTTGGAAAAGTCCAACAAACTGAGCAAAGGCGAGAACAAGGAGGAATTTCTGCAATGAAAAAGTTTCAGTCTTTGGACCGACATGCAAGAATAATCAATGAAGAGGTATATATACATTTTTTTATATTATGCTCAAGAACTTGAAACAATATTTATTATTTTTATTTATATTAAAGGAAATGGAGTTGGATTCGCTTCACCAAAATACCATTACTGCCATCAAAATTCATACTGGCTCAAAAGAAAATGCCATCAAAATATCATCATCCTCTGTCGATGGACAAATTATTCTTTGGGACCTTCAATGCTTGGTAAAGCAAATGAAAAATTTGGCAATTTAACTTTTGGACATCAAAAACAATAACAACGAAGAATTGGACAAAATAATTATTCGTTTGAGAAGCTTGTGCATATTAATTTTTTGCGTGATATTCATTTTCTTAATTTTCAATTTGAGTTCAATACAGTGCGTGTAATTGTGTATCCAGTGTGTAGTAGTAGTAGTAGTAACTTATTGTGTGTGAAACTGCCGTCATAATTTTGTCAATCAATCATTAGAATTTTGCTTAACATTATGTATCAAGTGATTCGTGAAAAGTATTAAAATCAAAACATGCGACAACATTATGAATTTTATGATTTTAATCCAGTAACACCATTTTTATAACCTAGGTTGTAGTGGTTTTAAACAATAATAAATTGAGCCTGTAACGCTTTTAAACAATATACTACCGGTCTCAAAGCCATCATTAATTAATTTGTTTTATTAAGAAGGTGCTAAAACATATTCGGTTTGTTTTTTTGATAAAAATCGAGGGGCTGATAGTATAACAGCCAATTCGCCAAGTGGGGCAGTTAAAAGAATAACTAACACTGCCAAAGCAAGTACTTGAAATCCCAAATTTTCATCCTGTTTATTTCCAGATATTCTCGCAAGATCTAGAGCCATCGGTCCAAGTGCCGCTTGAACTGGAACAAGAAGAAGAAAATAATTTCAATTAAATAATAGCCCACAATTTTTCAACGTTTGCTAACCTGTTGCTTTTGGAATCCAACAAATACCAAAAAACAATTTCTCTTTCACATTTAGCTCATTTCCAGAGACCATGAGATATGTGGTTACAAAACGAATCTAGTTTCAGGAACAAAGTAAATCATTTCAAAAGATGTTACAAAGTTTGACAATGTGCAAAATCCTTACAATTGCACCAGCCACTAAACAACCCGTCCCAACGGCAACGACATTCATATCCAATGAAGACAAGTCGATAGCACATCCAATAACTCCAAACAGAAGAGGCTCTGAATTTTTGTAACGTTGCAAGTTTTTAACTTGTAATAAATAATAACATTAATAATTGTTGAGCATCCTACTTACCGAAAAATTTCCAAAGGAAAGTGAATGACCAACGTATTGTTTCCTGTAAGATAATCTAAAGTTGCCTCAATTATATATTTTAGTTATACAAATACGTACCAAATCTTGCGCAGCGTCTCTTTTTCTCCACAAGCATGCAGTGGTGAAGGCAGAGATGAGACAGGACAGGACTCCGGCCCCAGAAAAGCCAAGCTTGTTGTATCCAAGAACGGAAGAAATGCCCCCTCCAAGAACCATCAACGTCTTTAACATCGTCTTATCTTTGTTAGTATTGACATCCTAAGAATTATTTAATCATACATTTCTATTTCTTTCTCTTTTTTTTTTAAATTAGTTGTTTTCTTTCTAAATACCGGAGAAAACAAAAGTCCCGTGAAAAAGCCCCAAATTAAACCAGTAACGGTTCCCAGAATAATTTCCATTGGTCCTTGCATAATTGTGTAAGCCATACTTTTGGTAGAAAATGTGAAACCCAAGACCACGCCAAAAAAGGAAATTGCGACAATATTGTCCAAACTAGCGGCTGCTAAAATAATGGTTGGAATTCCTTTTTCAACTCCATAGCCTTCTTCTTTGAAGCTCAAAAGCCTTGGGACGATGACTGCTGGGCTAACTGCTGAAATGACAAAGCTTTTTTGAAAGAAAATTGTTGCAATTTGTGCAAAGCATTTGCTTTTGAAATCAGAAGGTTGAACTATACCCTACAAGAAGACTCCAAAGCCACGGGAAATCGATTGCAAAGTGGATAATTACTCCAACGGACAATGCTTCCAAAAATGTTGGAACAAATGCCAATTTAGCAATTAGCCATTTAAACTTTAAGAGAACGTTTAAATCTAGACCCAAACCAGCTCTTGTTAAAATTATGGCCAGTGAAAGTTGCCTAAAAATAAATAAATTATAATAAATCTTTTGTTCCTTCTTATTTCAAAGGAAATCTACCGAATTGGAGATGCAACGTCCGATGGCAAACTTTTGCCAAAATCAAAATAAGGAACGTTTCTTATAAGAAGACCTAGACCTAGCATTCCCACCATGGGAGGTAATTGAAGCTTACTCACAAGATACCCTATAAAAAATTTAGTTAATTCATAATAATAGTATAAATGCAAAACAAAATAAACGAACCAATGATTCGTCCTCCAAACTCTAAAAACACAATCACAAAAACGGTTCCTCCAGGAAGATTTGCTGAACCCACAGTTGTATAAACGGTCAACCAAACCAAAATGGTAATTATTATGGACATCAAAACTTCAAAAACTTGTGGACGAATCGAAAAATCGGTAATGAAACGGTTATATTTGGATTCATGTTGTTGTGTCATGATCTCAATAGTTTGGTACTGTGTTGATGTATTCGAAACGTTACTATTTTGTGGACTTGCGACCATAGGACTCGGGTTTCCATCTTTTATACAATTTGTTTCTTCGCTTTGTCCTCCAATGTTTTCTTCCCATTTGTTATCTGTACTGCAATTAGGATTTTCATCTTCATCGTGGAGATCAGCTCCGATGTTTTGATATGCTTCGCTAAAGCCAATATCCGATTCCACTTGAAATGGTTTGAGATTTAACTTTGACTCTGACATTTCCTTGCTTTAAATATTGTAATATTTACTTAATATCAAAATCACTAAAAGTTAGATAAATGTTTCATTAAATATCAATATCAGACGTTAATTGATTTCCAATTCTTACCTACTGCAGTAATAAACAGACTGTTAATGGATATTTAACGATTTGATGATAAGGAGAGTAGGAATCTTTCATGGAATGAAATATCCGAGTAGAAAAAGAGATATCACTATGTTGGCATTGTCTCTCTGTTCCAAATCCATAAATAAGCAAAGCAAAGCTGCCACATCAATCGACTATATTAAAAATGATAATATGTGTGTTCAATTTCATTTAAAAGCTTTGAATTATGTATATATAATATATACTGTTTTCAGTGTCTTCATTGTCAAGCTAATTTATGTTTTTACTAAATGATGTTTTAATGATTTCAATGATCCAGGATTTAAGTCAACAAAACAATTAGTAGATCGACTGCATATTATTTATTGTTCTCAGCAGTTTTCATTATATTGATCTCGTTTCGAAATCTTTATACACCTTTAACTATTTCGTATGATTATGATACGACAAAAATTTAGCACAGGAGTTTAGTATTTGTTATTTATACAAACTTTTGATTATTATTCGGCTTTCGATTCCGTTGAGAATAACGCATGTCTCTAATCCGAGTTTGCAAATCATCAACTGGAAACGCAGAGCGAGATGTTGATGGATTTTCTGGACCTTTTCTTTGATAACTTTCATCACTCAACATTTCTCGCCAAGACAGCTTTTTTGACTGCTCTGGAGGCTTGTGGGAACTGGACGAAGCAATCTCATTTATTGGACCGTTACAAATTCCAAAATTTTGAGATGATTTCTTGAAAGAATCTTTAACGAGACAATCCCCACCTCCAGGGTCATTACCTCCATGTTTCATTTTCAACGACCCAAACCAAGAATTACTCTGGAATTAAGAATTACTACTTAATTATTCACGAATTTTATTATTACGTAAGAATTACTTACCAAAGCATGCTCAACTGTGGCTCGTCGAGTCACGTCCGGTTCCAACAAATGTCTGAATGGAAAAAAATAAAGATTATTATATTTGTTGAAAATTTGTATCAGTATGCAATTTTATTTACCTAATGAATCTTTTTGCGTGCTTTGAGATTAGTCCTTCTACTTGATGGGGATATGTTAACAACCTGTCTTTTTGATTCTGCAGCATCACTTGAAGATTTCCTTCGTCGTAAGGCATATGTCCAGTGAGCATGATAAATAAAATACATCCAAGAGACCACATATCATAAAGCTTTGGGTTATATTCTGTCCCCTGGAAAAAGAAAGTATGATTTCCTTAATTATAATACCTAATACTTTTTGGTTGGTTAAACTTCTTAAACTTACCAAAAGGATTTCGGGTGCCGCATATGCAGCACTTCCGCAAAATGTCTCTGAAAGAATTCGTTTTCCGTGTGAATTATGACAATAACGCGAAAATCCAAAGTCTGAAATCTTGACAATATCATTAGAACATAGGAGGACATTTTCACACTTTAAATCTCGATGAGCGAGATCCATTCCATGCAGATATCGGACAGCGGACAAGATTTGGCTAAAAACAATGTAATAATTTAAGGCCAATAAGTTGACGAATTTCTCTCTACATTGTGTTTTGTGTTGCTTACAAGAAATAATTTTGAGATCGTTTTTCTGAAAGATATCCCTTCTTTTTAATAAACTCCAAGAGATCTCCCTTGTTGCAGAAATCCATAAAAATGTAAACATGTTGATCAAATTGAACAACGTCAAAGACAGAGATGATATTTGGGTTGGGATTGCTCATGAGGTGGTCCAAAATTTCCAACTCTCTTGGTAAAAATTTGGTCACAAAATCGTCTGACGCTTTTTTCTTGCTAATTATCTACATTTTATAGAACACAGAATATAAAAAATCACATACAAAAGAATAATGGTTTAAAAAAGATAACCACCTTGCATGCAATGAACTTTTCCACCTTGTCTTTGAGAGTGACCATGCAAAGACGTACTTTTGAGTACGATCCTTCTCCAATAATTTTTCCCAGCCGTAATCCATGATTTACAAGATAACTATTGATGCATTTGATAACAGGTGGCTGCGATTGGACTTTTTGTGTGGTATTGGATACTGGCGTCTCATGCCTTTCGAGCATTGACATATTACAAAAAAGCTAAAAAGTACAAAAACGTCTTCTAAATTTCTTATATTGTAAGAAAAGTGATAGTCAAAGTGTTTACTGTTTCGGGCAAGAGCCCCGACAAGTACAAAATAATTTACCTCCGAGTGGAAATGGATTTGAAGCATTTTTATTCACGAACTTTTTTGAATCGACTAACAATCTCTATAGCAGCTTATTATAATCAACAATCTCAATTTCTACGCCAACTTTTTCAGCTAAATCTATTAAGGAAGAAAGTCTTCAAAAGACTTGATTTGACTTGAAAGAAAAGACTTGAGTATTTGGTCATCCACTTCGTATTCCATATCAGAACTTGTGATTGTATTGCTAGTATTTTCAGCCTCTGCATCTTCAATTACATTCTCAACAATTGCATCTTCAACAATTGCATCTTCAGCAATTATATCTTCAGTAATTATACCTTCAACAACTACATCTTCGACATTTGCATCTTCTACATTCGCATCTTCTACATTTGCATCTTCAACAATTATATCTTCAACATTTTCATCCTGTAAAGGAAAACTACTTTTTAGTTCACTTGTTATTGTAGCATTTATGTCGGTTTCCATTTCAGTTTCATCTGAGATTCGATTATTGTCACTAAAAGAGTCAAGGAGCGTACTATATGGAGCTGTCCAAGAAGCCGTACTTATAGTATCTTCTGGTTCTGAAAATTCTGTAATACTTTCTTCATCGGGAAATGAGGGAAAAATTGGGTCTGACCCCAGACAGTATAATTGAGATTTATCTTTGTAATACAGAGAAACTACAGAACTAGCTTCACATTGTTTCGTAAAAGGCTTTGCAACGGCATATGATGCACCATCCTCAGGTGGAATAGCATCTCCACCAATTATTTTTCTCAAGTTCCAGACTTGAACTGAGCCATTTCGAAAACAGCCAGCCAGCATATTTCCGTTTATTGATAAATCTTTGCAATATGGTGTACACCTGAGCTCACAAATCAATTCTCCTTCTCGGAGATCCCAAATTTTAATAGAGTCGTCGTCACCTATTTTATAATAATATTTTGTAAATAATATATATCCGTTGGAATCACGATTGGATTTTTTGTTACCTCCTCCCAGTAAATAATTCCCACTATAATGAAATGCTAGGGCGTTAACTTTCCCTTCAGAACCGGTAAGAATTCTAGCAATTTCACCATTTGATACTGACCATAATCTTGCAGATTTATCCAAAGAGCCCGTTGCCAAATATGATTCGTTCGGATGAAATTTAACACACTGTAACAAAGTATATTTTAAGCATAAGATTCAATTGAAGATTAAAAAAATATTGCATCTTATTTTTTTTTTTAAATATGTAAACTTACATCGACGTCCAAATAATGACCAGCTAATATTCGTACAGCGCTAACTCTCTCAGGAACCCAAATCCGAGCAGTGCTGTCCATACCAGATGTAGCAATTAGTTGTCCTGACTTTGCTATTTCGACTGACCAAATTGGCCCGTAATGGCCCCTAAAATATATGTTATTAGAAACTATGGACCGTAATGGGAATTCTAATCAAAACGTACTTGTAAACAACTTTGCACCCAAAATTTTCCGTATCAATATTTGTCCAACATCTCATACGACTATCTTCACCAACGGAATAAAGTAGCTTTGCTTTCGGATGAAAGGCAAGGCCATAAACACAACCATAATGACCACTCCTGCATTCAATCATATTTGATACAGAGCCTTCTTCTTTTTCTTCTTCTTCTTCTTCTTCGTCTTCATCTTCATCTGTGTCATCGTCATCCAAACCCTTGGCACATGATGTATGACAAAGTCGAATTCCTGTGTCGGCCGACATTCCAAAAGCAACTAGCGATGCTTGATTAGAAATCGCCGCACAAGAAACTCTATTAATTATAATATTTTTTAATAGAAAATGTGTTGTCACTAATATTTATATATATCTTGTTTTAAAACTTACCTGTCATTCATTGTATAAGCGGTGATTCTTGGAACATTGGCTATCACACTTTCAAGCAAACTATCTGGAAGTTTTGGAGTCCTTGAAGACTTGAGATGATTTAAATATTTAGCAGAATGTAAATTTGTCTGATGAGTTTTTAGAATATCACAGGTTTCTTTGAGCTCAATCTGAAAGTGGTTAGTAAACAAATTGAGGAGAGCAGATCCTTTAAGCGTATAGAGCAATTCCACAAGCTGGTCAAATGTTTTTTTGCTGAGAACAAATTTACGATTTGCCTTACAAACTTTTCCCAAAAAGGTCTCCTAAAAATAATTATTATACATTATAAAATCAATATAGGTTAAGTCATATTCACAAGGTATTATTAATAGGAGCATGTATAATATACCTCTAAACAATCCATACTTTTCATTATAGTCATTGCAATAACAATCAAGGGATTTTCTTTTCGTTTGTCCTCTTGGAGTATTTTTGTAGAAAAATCAATCACTAATTTGTTTGCTAGCTGAATTGATCCATTTGCAATCAACTCTCGGAAAAGGACAACAAGAGCTGGCATCAACATTGGTCGTATCTCCAAGCTCATTTCGAAATCATTAATTTTTATCGATTGGAAAAATGTAAAAAATCTGAAATATCAATGAAAAAAAATGTTCAAAACATTCCAAGTACCTTTTCATTTTTTTTGCAAACCTTTCGAACTCTTCGTGAACAGATTCTGGGCGATATGATGGCTTTTTTAAAATAGCATTGGTTTTATAAAAATTTGAGTTAATCATTTGAGCTATTTCATCTTTCGGAATGATATTTGGAAGCACAATCTGAAATATCATAAAAAAAAGTTAAAATTGCACACAATTTATGTAATGGTGTTTTACGTACATCTTGATAACCCTTTGCTTTCAAATACTTGTTAATTGTACGTCTCGTGAAAAAGTCAACCGTTCCCTGCACCTCTATCTTCTCTTTTGTGTCGGAAATTTCAGAGTCGTCTATGAGTATTGCATAAATCTCTATTTCGTCGTCTTCTCGGTCACTTTCTTTTGTTTCGTCTTTTTTGTCATGCGTCCCATTTGTTTGGGTGTCTGGGGTTGATTTGGTATTGATCGGCTCAGCATCATTTTCAACTTTGACCGATTGTTCCCCGTCGTTATCTGCGTCAGAGGAAGACTGGACTTGCGGAGTATCCTCAATTTCATGGCTGGAGGCTTCGGGGTCTGCAGTCGGCGTCGATTCGGCGTCGGCCCCATCAAATAATTCTCCGGCATCTGAAGAAGGATTTGCCTCTTCCTCCATCCCTACCACTCGACAATTATTAGGTCACCACTGGACATTACAAATAGTACAACCCGGTTCATCACAGCCTAAACAACAATTAACAATTTTAATAGATATACAATAGATATGCAGAGTATCCCATTATAAATAGGGTATTTTGTCAAAGATTAGTTTGCAGCCAGCGAGAACTTATTTTCTAAACGAGACCTTTAACTTGGATAATCCAAGTTGGATTAACTTGGATTGTTGATGTTGTTAAATTGTAAAAGTGTTCGCAAGTGATTTTAAGCTAAGAGTTGGCGGGCAAAGGTTTGTAATACAACCTTATTTTCGTTTTCTGTTCATAGATGAAGACTGTTTAAAAATATCATAAAGTGCGGCTAAAAAGAGACGCTTTGCAGTTTGCTCAAAACGTTTTAACTAGCTTTTTGATGAAAACCCATTTTTATCAAAATTGAAAAATGAAAGCTTGAGCAAAAATCTAAAGGAATAATAAAAAAAATATATATGTATACTATATGAAATAAAAGTCCAGTGGGATGAAAAATAATTGATATATTAATAATAATAAATGATAATGGTAATAGCTGTTAATTATAGACGAGTTCACAAGATTATTAGCAAGTTAGTAACAAGAAAATGAACAAAGGGCATTGGTTTTAAGGGGAGGGCCGAGGTGTAATTTAATTAAGATTTAGAACAGGTATAATAGTCATTCACAACAACAACTTTTATGAGAAAAATGAGGATTAATAGCATCCATAATAGCTCTTGTATAATATGTTTTGCTTTTCATGCAGTGTGCGGAATGCCAACATTTTTTTAATGGATAGATTGATTAGGATAAGGAAAATTACGTGAGGTAATTAGATTAAAGGTTCCTCCTGTGAATGTGGATTACAATGCTGCTAATTTTTCTTTTGTTTCTGCATTGTGTGGTTTGTTTGTTGAATTCAATTAAGAAAAATCTTTAATGTTCATCTGCCTGCAACATAAAATATCGCAAAATCGTTTATAAATAAAATGTTTTGCCGACTAGCATGCATGTTTTGCAAAGTCATAACTTAACATAATGAATCATCATCAACGAGCATGAAAACAATGCAAAAGTTGAAATAATATGATTGGTTGAATAATTCATGTGTTGGATCAAATTACAGACAATTTGTGGAATTTAGAAATTTTATTTAGCGATATATAATTATTGGTCACAGACGGGTCAAATTACGACAGATGACTAATGTGTACCTGATTGACAACTTAAAATCGGATTATGTTTCACATTTTTGTTAACAAACTATTGAATCATTTACATTCTAATAATAATAATAAATAATAATAATACTTTTTGAGCCGCATGTTTTGTATAAATAAAAAGTTTGTTAAAGAAATAAAATTTGCATGACCATTTCTGTGGTCAACTATCAAGTGTGTAATTTGCGTTGTGATAAATTGCCAAATGTCAATTGTAATAGACAAGCAGTGCTTGAGTGGCTCTTTGAGGCTGGCTTTTTAGGAAAAAGTTTAGTGAGCTGAATTATAATAACCTCTCCTGAATATGATTCATTAAATGCTTTTATTTTATTTGATACTGATCCGAAAGAGCTAGTTAGTTTGCATTATTATTCACTCCTTCACACAGCAATAATGTGTGATGGAAATAAGTGACGATACGGGAAGACGCATTCCCACTGGGAATCTGACACAAGAGTCTTGTAACTAGAAACTAGAAATGCAAACAAGCTGAAAAGATCTACAGTAATTGAGCTAATCACAACTTATCCATCATATAATGATAACGTAATGTTCACGTATATGCAAAACAGTTTACGCCGTCCCTCCTTTCATAATGCAAAACTATCTTATTCATCTCCCATCCATCTGCTTCTAACAACCCTCGTGGAAATGATGTGACAGCTTCTCTTATTTCCAATAAATCGGACACAATCACTGCAATTTAAAACCAACGTTTTTTTTTGTTTTCCACCAAAAACGAATGTTTAATTTATTACCAATGCTTCTTTTTAGACCCATGAAAACGGCCTTATAGAATCGTCAAAATCGGTCTGTCCGGAAATGATGCTTTAGGTCGATATACAAATTTATCCCTCCCCCGTCCCCTAAAAATATCAGATTGGGTAATTAAAGATTGACAGTGATAGAAATCCCTGACTCGAGATATGACACTTATTCTCTGAAAATTTTCTTTAACGTAAAATGCCATTTTCACGGGCCCCATATATATAGTTACTTGAATTAGGTTTTTTATAAATGATCTAAATTGAATTATTTTCTATATTTATATAATGTCAAATGTGAGAAAATATGATATGATACATATATTTGCTAACTTTAAGATAAAAGCTTACTCATTGCACCCTATAATAATCATTTAACAAAACCTGATTAATTAACGCATCAATCAACTGAGAAGAGATTAATACAGCATCATCCCATCCCAGTCGGTTTCCAATTCAAAAAGTAATCAGCAGCCATGGGGGTCACACACATCAGTTACTCTTATTTACTTGCCTCTTCATACCCAATCTCTTCCAGACTACTAAATTAAAGTAGTATAATGCCTTGCATGAGCTTTCTCAAAAAATCAAGTCTCAATTTTCACTCATCTAAATTCTTACATGCACAATGCAGATATACTTGACTAATTCGTGATCTGCTCGTCAAAGTATTTTAGACCCAAAGTGACTAAGGCTAAAGTCAATAAAGTCAAGGGGAATGTGATACAGTCTCAGCTTGTTTTCTGTGATTAAGTAAAAGTCCATTTCCTTAAACAATCATTAACTGACAGACATACATAACAAAAGGTACAAAGCCTTCAGTTAAAATTGATGAACACTTGAATCTTAAACAATTACGGGGTCCTTATGGGTGGTTTTATATGACTTTACAGTCAGGTAGTATAAGTAGTTAATATAGCTAATGACATTAGCGGAAGATGACAAGATGTGGACGATGGGTCTAAATGACGTGACATTTGCCCTTTGGCTCCTGTCCACCAAATATTGGTATTTAGAAATACACAAAAGCATTATGAGAGTGTTCACGGTTTCTGTCTTCTTGAAAATATCCCGAGGAGCAAGGTTGTCAGAGGTAAAACACATCATAGTTAATGGACTTAAGTTATCTACTGACAATGAGACAAATTTCACTTTTTCTCCTGACTTGAACCTCCTGCGGTTTCTGTTTCACAATTCATTGAAACAGAAAACATCATAACTGACGATGAGCAAAGGTAAGTAATAATTGAACAAAGTGTCCTCCTCCGGCTTCTGGTCTGGCTCCTAATCATTAGACCCCCGGTTTAAATTATTAGTCAAAGCACCACAACCTTTATCCCCCTGTCTCCAAAAACTAGCTAATTGACTTTGACTGAAGTCTGAACACTCTGAAGTACTCTGAACTGTATATCCACATGTTTCAAAAAGACGTACAGCATTTAAAAATTTATCCAATCTTCGGTCGGCAACTGCTTGATTATTTTGATAATAAATGGCTTCAAATATTATGTTGGTCAATCAGTTGAGAAAGCTTGTTTTGAGAATGAAGAAATGATAATCCCTGGAGAAATTTTTTGGTCCGCGTTTATAAATGCTTCCCACATGCTAGGTAGCTCGTCTCATATGTTAATAAGCCCACTTTTTATATAATTTCCTATTCAGAGACACAATTTGTACCCGTCCTCTTCATGATTGCTGAGGTCATGTGGAGATGTAGTAAAAATACGAGATATCATATCACCCATAATATCTCACTCAATATCCCTATTATTAAAGGCTTACTTCCTTATCAAACATCAGAGAGAGACTTGAAAAAGTTGTTTAATTTTATGAGCACTCATAACTTATTGTGTGTCATAAGCTTCTCCAGATCATGGAGAGAGACAATTACTCTGGGATTGTGGTTATAATTCTTCATTTGCTGGACAAAAAATAAACCCGATAATTTGGGGCAACAGTGGACATTTAATTCGAGATTTATAATAATGGAATGGTAATTTATTTTTTGTAGTTTTTCTCTAATTAGTTGTAGCAAACAACAATAATTTATAGTTGTCAGTGTCATCAGTTCAAACAGGTCGACCAAATAGAGATAAAAATGCATAATAGGCTAGATGGTGAAAATTATGAAGGCTTATTATAAAGGGAAGATGCGTTAAATCAAGTGTTAAATCTGTCTTGAAAATGATTTTTTTTAAAAAAGAATATCAAATTAGGAATTTTAATTTGGCCTTTCTTCTTCTCTGCTTGCTGTATACAAATGAAATCTCAAATGGGTGTAGCACATTCGAGCAACTCCTGATTGTATCAACAACGTTATTTGAGACTGGTTATTATAATAAGAAGGAATGATAAATGTGTCATACTCCGGAAGATAATAATACAAAACGTTGTTAATGATATTCCGTCTGATAACCCACTGCAACAACCATATTTGACAAAGAGTTAAAAGAAAGGTAAACGAGACGAGTCCCTTATAATAAAATAATAATAAGATTCATGACATCATATCTCAGTCGAGTAATGTCAGTTCAAAGAGGATTTATATTTCGGAGAGTTAGAGATGAGAATCATTATTTTTATTATTTGGCTTGATGGGAGATCGCAAAGGTGTGAATGAGTCTATTAAAAGTTGAGAAACGTCCATCCACATTTATCATTAACAATAAGAGATGGAACTCTTGAAATGATAACACATTACATTACATAATAGGGTCCAAAATTGGAATCCAATCTCTAGAAAGGGAAAAGGAAAGGAGCCAACCAAACCAACGCCGGGAGGAGCACATTACGTCGGGCAAAAAGGCGGAGTGCTAATGGACAACTCCCTCCAACAATTCACACAAGTCCTCCCACAAAATCTCATCATTATCAACCAAACCTGCTACTCACTAATTATCATTTTAATGTGAATTTATTAGTGACACATGGAGCTAACATTTCCTTTTATATTAACCATCAACTTTAGTCTGGGATAATTTGTCAACGCTTTGTAAAGAGGAGGCGTTGTTGGAACATAACTTGTTCTTTTGCCAAATCACATACTTGCCAATTCATGTTAGCCATGCAAATAGAAGAGAATTAAATAATAATAATTGCTTGAGCACTTGGCACTTTAACAGAGGGGAAATTGAAATTGAAACGTGTAATGATGTTGGTTTGCTTTGCTATCGAGATGACGCCCCACGAAAGAGAGGTAACGCAGTATTTGTTGGTTGGCCAGACAGGGTAACAAATTTAAGGAGGGCTGCAGTTAGTTTTGTATACAAAAGTCTCAATGCAATGCAGGCAGTAGCAGGGAAAGAAGAAAAGGCTGCAATAATAAACGGTATCCACTCCACATATACAACAGAGAGACCCTGTTCAATTCAAGTTTATCGCGTAATCCCAACCTCGCATTTCTTTTGGGCTGCTTTTGGAATGAATCCGTTTAACACTTCTTCGTCGTCTCACACTCACTTTTACTAAGCACTCCGATCTCAAAACCTTTAGTCGTCCACAACTTATTGAGGGAGGAAGTAAACACAATCTCAGATCCAGTTAGCTATCCCTATTTTTTGATATTACATTTCAGTGAATGTGAGAAAGTCTGAACTACATATAAATACATACTGCTCTGAGAATTAACACTAAGTTAACTGACTGAGTAACACAAACACTCTCGCAGAAAAAGTGAGACATGCAATATGTAAACAGAGTGAATTGATATATAAAATTAGCGATACAAGTAATTCCACCACTACTTGCTCATCCGCCTCTGGACAGATCATACACAAAACTGCAATCTCAACAGCATATTATAAATTAATTAATTAGTTCAAAGTGATTTTGAGTGAAAATAAGAAAAGACTGGAACAATAATACATAAATTAAATTTTCTCCCGAGGCAGTATTAAATTACAAGAACGTGTGAGGTGGCAAAGAATTATTTATAAAAGCAATAACTGAAAAAAATAATAATTAGCTTGGGGTTGAAATTCCTTTGAGTAGCTCATCTCAATACATTCAATACATTTTACTAGTCGTCGGTTATTGTAACAAAGCACAATCTTGAGGAATTAGCTGACTCATTTACTTTACGCTAAAGAGATTCTTGAAATTAATTGAAATCCAGCCGGGATCTTTTTGTTAACCCCTGAAATAGTTAATTAGCCGTCAATTTGAGAAAGGTTTACATTACCAATCACAAGCAGAGTGAAAACTTCATCTCATCAAATCTTCATTAACTTGCAACTGTTGGGGAAAGTGATAAAATCTTTGAAATTGAATGGAAATGCTTTGGAATAATTGAAATTCTTTACAAAGCCATCATCCGTTTAACTAGAACTAATTGGAGCATAAAGACTCTCTTTCAGAGCCAATAACAAGAGCCATTATTCGGAAATTAAACCTGTCAATTTATTAACGACCGTCAATTATGTACTATTGTGATTAAATGAAAATGCAGTCATTAATTGCAAATGGTTCCAACGACCCTGTAAAAATACTCGACAAGTGAATTGAAATTTCCCCATACACTACAATTAAATTATTGTTCCAACTGGAGACGCGTTTGTTCAAAATCAAATTATTATGATGCCGTTGGCACCCACTACCGCGGAATTACCGGCAGCCCACAGACCGAAAATCGGTTTCTCCATAGACTCCATTGTGGGAGGAGGCTCCAAAAGCCACACCCACCGATCTCGTTCAGAGTCCCTCACTCCCCCCTCCCCAGAACCATCCGCCACAGAGATCTCTGCAAAAACCGGCTCACCCCGAGAAAACAACTTTCACCACAATCATCTTCATCACCACCACCTACTCAATAACAACAATAACAACAACAATAATAATGCTTCCACAAATAATAATAACAATCATCGACCCTCAAGCCATGGGAGTGCCGGAAGTAGTTCATCTCCACCTCCAAATACAAACTTTCATCACAGGGAAAGCAACAACATTATGAGCCATATTAACTCGAATGGAAACAATCGATCTGCATCAGTCAACTCCAATACCTCTGCAAGTATCACTCCACCCATTCAATCAAAGTCTCCTTTAGTGTTCCCCCCTCAAAGTCATGTTCCTCAAAATGATATTCATCATCCTACACCTACCTCTGGGGGCGGTCCTCCTCACGGGCTCCCTCCGCATTTTGCAGCATATCCTCCAGGAATGTTGAACTTTGTGGCAGCAGCAGCCGCAGCCCAAGGTCACCACCATCCAGGACTTCCTTGGATGCAGCCACCCCCACCGCCACATCATCATCATCCAGGGGCCAGTGCCCATCCTTTGTACCCTTGGCTTTTGGCAAAACACTCGAGACTGTTTCCTCATCGTTTTGGACCAGGTACTATAATAATAATTTAATTTTAAAAAAATCTCATTATGCATTCTTCCTAATTAATTTTAATATCACCCTTTTAAAACTTTACATGTATGCCGACATATATTATGCATTTTATTTTATATACTGAAGATGAGTTGTACGTTTATGTATAGATATTCGGTGCTTTAAACAATTTAATTGTAAAATTGCAATAATAATCAATCAATGTATACGGCTCGTGCAATAGTGGTCTTCATTATATTCTAAGTAGGTTGATTATTGATCATAAATTAATTCACTATTCAATTCTGACAAAGTCATGCATATTAAATTAAAGCCGAGTTGAGTTTTTGGGAGGTTGTCTCAAGATGAGGATGGGCAATAATTATTCGATGATATTTTATAATAATATTTTGGATCTTCCAGTAAATTAGCAGCGTGCTTTACGTGAGTATTATTTTCGATTCGTGGTAATAGTTGCGGTCAGCGAGTTTCAAATGAAGGGTTGGAACATCACTGTTAATTTTGAGAAAAAAGAAGAATCATTAATTTTGGATGTTGATTGCGTTTCCTACATCTTGACGTGATTGATTATTAACTAGAAAATAATGGGATATTAAAAGGTCATGTTCTTTTAGGATAATCGAACATTCATGCAACCCGTTCTTTTTATTTTCTCAATTTTTGTTTTTCTTTTAGCAAGTTTGTCTCAACAGTTAAATTAGGTAGATCACAAAATTACATAATAGACAACGTATATATAGTGACATCTTAATAATCTGATAATGAGCTTGTATTATTAAAATTCACACATTCAAAGATAATGAATATGCATTTTTAATTTAGTGCTTAATAAATACATTTCACTTCAGTCATCAAATAATTAATGCATCAAACCAAAGAGGAAATGAGACTCCATCTTGAATATTTTGGAAGCTGCCGACAATCAGTAATTAGCAAATTCGTAGGCAATCATATTGTTTTATGGTTGTATATTGGTTATAATTAATGATGGACAAATTTATTACCAATAAATTACTTGTTTAAATGGAGGCGATTTAATGCGGGTGGACTAGAAATTAAGAAAAGTATATAAAAAATAATATTTTTAAAAGAAAAATGACTTTACCCGCAAGCATCGTTTAAATTAATGTCGGCTCATAGTTGATAATTAAATCTTCAGCTGTATTGCTGCTGCTAAAATATTTGACTTGTCCTAATAATTAAATTAAGTATATATATGCTATCGTTTAGCTTCTGGGCATTTTGATCAAATTTTTGCAAACTTCTCATTTCTTTGTAAATTCTATTAAAACAAATGAGCATAGAAATTGGAAAATATTAAAAGCTATATTTATTGGTATATAACCAATTTATGGGGAATCGTGTTCTGGTTAATTGTAGTTCAAGCCGTAAGTTAGGTGATTGAAGCTATTAAAATGCAAAATTGTTAATTTGCAACATAATTTACTGCTTACATATACAAAAGGAGTAGCACAATAAAAAGCAGTAGACACACGTTTACAATATATAATGAATTTTTACAAGTTTGGGTTGTCAATCAGTATAGTTCTTTTCACAATCTTTGATTATTAATTCATAAATGTTTGTTTGAGAAAGTGGCAGTTGTCAATAATCTGAATAACCAATAATCAACTCCATTTTATTACTTTACTCTTGTTATTCCATGAAATTAAATGAGTATGCAAATCATGTTCCTTGACTCAATACCAAATTCATAATTTATTGCATAGATAAAATGTCACAACCAATTTAATAAAGTTTAAAAACATGATAATAAGTGGCAAATACCAAAGGTAATAACAATTGCCAATTACTCGCATACTTTTGTTTGGCTGGGCCAATTTCACTAACTGACTATGAGAGGTGTGATATCTATTGTAACGTCATGACTTAATTAATAATATTGCACTTTCAATATATTTAGACCTCTTTTTATTGTTGTTCCTTCAGATTGCCATTGATCAGTTATTGAGCTTGATGATTTGTGTCCTATTATGGACACAAAACGTAAATTGCATGAAAATCCACAGGGAACAAGTTGGCAAAGGGTCGTGACTCAATGGTTTATGACATATTAGAGCCGAGTTTGTGTTTCATTCAACAACGTTGGCTACTGCTATTTAGTGTTAGACGTTTATTTGTATGTTTATTTTGTAGACTCATTTTTCTCTTTGCCAATAGGCCTCAAGGGCTAAGCAATTACGGTTATCAGGGATCAAGAGTATAAAAAATGCATGCGAGATATTTGTCAGCTTGAACATATTAGCGTTGTAAACTCAACTTATTCTTGCACGCCAATTCAAAATAAAAAGTCCACTATAAACCTTCGAGCTATTTACTCTTATCTCAAGTGACCACAACAGCTTAAGACCATCTGCTCAATATGTAAATGAATTGAGACTAGAGAAATGTTTTTAAAAAGTTGTACTCGTGCAATAACTTGATGGATTTTATTTACTTTATTAACAGGTCCAGATTTACCCGGATTCCTTTTACAGCCATTCAGAAAACCTAAAAGGTACTAATTAAACCTAAAAAAAAGTAATTATTGTACTATATTTTAAACTAACATTATTATTTTTTAACCAAAAGGATTCGAACGGCCTTCAGTCCCTCTCAGTTACTTAAATTAGAACACGCGTTTGAAAGAAACCATTATGTGGTGGGAGCAGAAAGAAAGCAACTCGCAAATTCCCTCTCGCTTACAGAAACTCAAGTGAAGGTAAATTTTAATATTACCAAATAATTGCACAATTTTTATGCCTCTTTTGATTTGCTAAAGCATCATGTGTATTATTTTTTTATGATATAGGTTTGGTTTCAAAATCGCCGTACAAAGCACAAACGAATGCAACAGGAAGAAGAGACAACGCATAAGAAGCCCGGGGGAAATTCAGACGGCACAAATGGTTCCATGTCTACTTCCGCAATATCTGCCGATTCGTCCACAAGAAATTACGTTGATTGCAGCAGTGATGACGAAGAAATCCTTATGGACGAGGAATATTCGGATGACGAAGATATCCCCCCACATCTTCGCCAACAGTCGTAATTGATCCTTTGTTGTTTCGTGGAAAGTTCAACAGTTTTTGAACGAGAAGCAGCTCCTCTCTCATCCAAAAGTATTATTATTGTAAGGATTAACTAATCTACTTAAATGTGAAAACTTTACTATTCATAGTTAAAAATCATTATTAAATATGGCAATTAAGTACTTTGAGTAGCTTATATAAGAATATGAATATTTATGAAAATCAGTACATGCAACTCCAACAGGTAGAAAACTCATCCTTATTTTTTTCCAATCGTTCAATTAAATGTGTATACTCATGTAAAAACCATCAATTATCGTCATATTTAATAAATTACAAGAGATTACGTGAATTAAAAGCAAACAAAGTTTAATGCGGAAAAAAGTGTATTGATTTGACATGCATTGATTTGACGATAGTTTGATATAATCTGACGATAATTAATTTGGACATGCTCATGGTCGCCCTTTCGATGCATACATAAATTTTATTAGATATTGAAAAAAAGGTTATTTAATGCCCAACTCCAAGTGCCCACCCACTAGCATGGCAAAACAAATATTATAAAAGTTTGTAAGGATCAGCACAAACGCTGTGGGTGCAATTTATTGGTTAGGGATTGGCCATTCTCCATTCGTTTTCCTTTCAATTATTTATTTCATGCTCAACAACTATCTATCTGTCTAGCAAACAAACAGATACAACCACAACAATTCTTAATTGCAGATAATTTATTTAATTTTACCTCTAAGTGATTGTTTTACTTTATCACTCATCCAACTCATTAACAGCACGGAATAGTAAAGAAATTTACAGTAAACGAATGATCAATTACATACGATTGAAAGTAAATAGTAATAGTAATAATTATTGATGAAATAAAACTGCATTTTTATATGCAAAATTTGTTTTCAATTCAACGGAAATATATGCGACGGGCGCAAAGAGATGTGATAATTGACAGAGTGAAAGCGTTTGGGGTGACCTGATAATTTAGGGCACAACATATTATTGCATTAAATATAATATTTTAATTTGTCAGTCTTTGTTGATTAATGGCTTTGAGTGCGTGTTGATTGGATTCATTTGGTCACATTTTAATTAATCTTTTGCCTTTATTGGATTCTCTGTTTTTTTATGTAATCAAAGATCCTGTTAATAAGGAAGTGTGGGTTTCTTATATTCCATGAGCAAATATAATGAGCAAATATCGTTGATAATGATGATCGTTTAGTAATTTTGGACTCGTTATTATTTTCAATTATTGCAATTTACCATAACTCTCGCCACCACATGACGAATCATTTGCTTTAAAATTTTACTTAATTGTTGGCTCATAACCATAAAACAAAAGACATTTCGCTCCATTTCAGTTGGCATTTTATGCGTAGGCCTTTGGCGAAAAAGAGTGAAAAGGATGGAAACTGTGAATAAATAAATTGATTGTGCATTTCTGGCAGCTTTAAAGCTCTAGCTAAAGGTTAAGTGAGTACGAATGACGGGGTTGAAAAACCCCGCCCAATAATGGTTAGCGTGCGTGTGTTAAAGTTAATCATTAGCAAACAAAGTTGGTAGGGGATAGAGAATTGGATTTGATAAAATCTGATTAGACGTAATTCCCTATGTATACAACAACGATACTAGAAAACCAGCCTAAAAGTCCCACAAACCAGTCACCACAATAAACTACCAAACTACGAAACTCGCTCATTTTATGCCCATCAGCCAAAAAAGACGTTGTTTGTGTCCCCCTGCCTAAAATAACTCACCCGATGAAAACCCGATCCGAATCTAGCAGCAGGGAACATGTTCAGCCCAGTAATAAGTAATGTGTCCTGTTAAAATATGGCAATTCATTAATCACATTATAAAAATTACCACTGATATACATGTCTCAATTTTTTCAGCAAGCATCAATCTAAAAATGCAAACGAGTCCAAATAATAGGATTCATAAAATTCATAAATCACAAAAAGGCTCATGTCTCATCTCAAGTAGTAGCTATATAATATATTTAATTATTAATTCATTTAACTGCTTTTAATTCTAATTTAATTTCTAATTATAACAAATCAAACCACACCAAGCTTTACATAATCTACATTCATAAATTTCATACTGCATACATATTAAATGCACAAACAGGTCAGTTCCAGAAAAAGGAAGAAGTTGGCAAGATGATTAATTACTTGAAATTATCTTAAATCGCTGATTATAAAGGTCATTAAAGAAGAGCTTACTTATGAATGCTAATATAACGCAGTTAATTTAAATTATCTGTGAAGAAACTGCAATTTAGGAAAAATGCTGAAAGGCTTATCAAACTGTATTTAATTTAATTTTTATGTTTTGGTGTAATAAATAGATAAAAAGCTGTGAACGATTCATTCAAAAATTACGAAACGAGCAATTTATTACATGCCGTGAAATTATTTTCCTTTTGCATTATCACGAGGAGTGAGACGACGAAGATATTATTTGTTTCAACAACGAAACTGTATTTCATTTAAAACAGTGATCGCGTTAGGAAAATCAATTCAAAACATGTCATTAAACTCTTTGTCCCAACAATATAGTTGAGCATCATCAATTATTGTGCTGAAGAAAAAGGAATGTCTAACTGTGTGTGTATGGAGAAGGTAAGTAATTTGGAATGATTGGACTGAGGCATCATCTCAGAATTTGAAGTTAGCTGGATTCCCGAAATATTTGACCATTTTGACCCACCTGTGGATAAATGGTAACATGGAGGAGCATCATCAACTCACAATATTGGATTGGATTCGACAAGTCTGGCTGAGCTAAAAACCGGATTCCACGGGAGATGTTTTGAGGAGATAAAAAATAATTCTACAGCATGAGCATTTAACTGCAAGTATTTAACTCACATACCATTCAACTATTAACTTAATTTGAAACTTATTTGGGATGGACTCTAGAAATATAAAAGAGCTCACGTACCAAGAGGGAAATTTCGTTTCTGGTGAGTGAAAAATGAGGGTCTAAGGTGTATCCCAACAAAGAACATGGGCCAAAGCAATAATGTCACTGGGGATGAAACAAATATGGAATTTGGAATGTTGTGCTGGCTGATGCTTGAGATGAACTCTCTGCCTAAATGGTGTTAATAGCTCTCCTCTACTTCTTTTTAAAAAGGTTTTAAAGTCAGTTAGCCCTTAATTATTGTTCCTCTTCAAGACAGAAGAGATATAGATGGGAATTAATAGCCAACCACCTTATTCCCATGTTCACTCATTTCCATAAATTCAGAGGTGTTGGACCAAGTGTTGGTATTAATGTTTTATGGGCATACATTAGAAACTCAAGTAGTTTCTATTTAAGTGAAACTGAGATAATTATAATAACAATAAGAAATCATATTAGTCTGGAGAAGTTTACTGAAAATTTCTAGCACAAGGAGAAATAATTTTAAAATTCTGACCTAATGTGTTTCACATACTAAACTTTTATTTCTCTCCGTGTGATTTGTATTATTTAAAAATACTCATTTCTCAAGCTGTTTAAGTTAAACATATTTTTTCTTATTCTTTTTAGCTTCTCTAATAAGCCAAGTCATAAATAGGATTTGTAAAATGTAATAATGTGATTGGTGGTGTTGGTAATGTGTTAACAATGAAAGAAGTGAATCCGAGTTTGTGTTGGTTGAGTACATTGGTTGGTAAATGTTGGGCTGTAAATGAGGTTCATTTTCTCAAAATTTATCATTTAGAAGCCCCTTAGTCTAAGATGAAGAGAGAGAAGGTCAGAGGTCGAAAGAAAGATTCAACACTTTTTTTTGTTTTTTCTCGAGTTTAAATTGTGTTGATGTCAAAAGCGAGATAATAAGGTGGGCGATGAATTTTTTGATGAGATTTTGTTTTGGGGATTGACTTTGGTGATTATTGTTTCAATATTTTGTATATTTCCATTGCTTATACTTACAATTTTTTCTCCAATGAATATATTTCATTAAAATTTCCTATTTTATTTGAAACATGGATGGATTTCAGCGATCACGAAAAATAAAACAAAATTGAAGGAATCTCATTTCTCATCCTGTATAAAATGAAAAAAATATATACTAAATAATAAAATAAACTAGCGGAACAGTTAGCTCATAAAATAGGAAAGAGCTTACTACTTTTCATTTCGGTAGGACAAAAATTTAATTTGTTTTTTGATGTTCACACAAAATTTGTACTTTCACCTGGATTCTCATTATTTTTTTGTTCGCAGATTTCTTAAATTGTTAATTGACGTTTTTCAAACTAATGAAATATTTTGTTTGTTAGTAGATAAATATATAAGATTTCCCTTTCTTCTCTTCTTATATGCTTTGTTTATTTCTAATCTTCTTTTATTGCTGTTAAATTGATTGCCCAGTTTGTAAATTATCATCAGCTCAAAATAGGGGCAACTTTACTGTCAGTAGTTTATTAGGAAGAAATTACTTTAAATTAAGTGGGCTTTAGTTAACTCCAGTAATTTATTTTGGAAGAGAGATACCGCCAGGAAATTACGGAGATGTGGAGAAATTAAATGATTTTGAGGAAAGTAAAACAGTGGCAGTTTGAACTTGTTGGACGTTTCTTGAAAAGATGAGACCTATTTAGTAAGAGACCCTTATTTTCCAGATTATTTGGCAGTAATTGAAGTGCTTACAATCTCAACCCCATACTTAATCTCTCGTTGGAAAATTTTAAGAGCCACTTTTGTTGCCAACCTATTTACCTCAAGTCTCTTACTTATGAACCCATTCATTTTACGTAATAGGGCTCAATTTTCTAAAGTAATTATTGTCGTCTCGTCCAGCTCAAAAATTCAACTCATGACCAATGTCCTTAATAAGTTTTGAATAATATTAAGCATATTCATTATTATTATTTTACCAACTGTTATTTTTCTATGTACCTAATCAAAATGTAAAAATTTTTAAGGTACATATTACACAAAATTAAAAACTTTATTAACAAGAGAAATTGTGTTCAGCACGTTCTATAATACAATATTACTTTTGAATGTTTTATTATTAATCACAATTTCAAAGAAATTCCGCACAAGCTGCAAAGCATTTTTTTTCGTACAAGAGTGCGGAATTTAATTAATTAAAGGCATAACTGCCGGTATAAAAATTAAAGCGTCCATATCTTTATGATAATGCGAGATTTAATTGAAACATTAATTATTTTATCATAATTTGTACAACACAGATTCACGCGGAGCAGTAGTCTTAGTCACATCGTATCATTATGAGTGGCCGTTAAATTGGCAATTGTTTAGACTGCGGGACACAGGTTTTAAGAGTTAATTGAGATTTTCAAGTTTTTTCCTCCACTTCAACATGTAGGCAGCTTTACCGAAGAATTAAATCTATCTCATTAAAATCTAACAGTAACTTCTGCGGATTGTTGAAGTGTTCATAAAGAGACAGCAGCAACAGAGAATCTTCAAAGTTCAAGTTTTTGTTAAACCACAACATCTCATTCCCAAATCATCATCATCATCATATAATTATGTTTATATGAATCAAAGCAACTTGTCATTCCTCCGTCTGTTTGTATAATTTGGTAAATGGCTCTTGCAATGCAATCTAATGCAATAATATCGAGAAAAAAAACAAATGAAATTAAGGTATCAGATTGAAGTTGTATTTTTTTTAAAATAAAGAATTAAGTGTAAGTGCAGTAGATTTTAACATGATTAAATTAACAAAGGAAAAACAAACATTAAAGTTTACTCTTGTTTTCTACTCTGTTCTTTGTCCCAAGGAATGCCGAAAAAAAACTCAAAGGACTCTTGTTAGTTAAAGTTCCTTGTTTAATTTTACGTGATCCATTGACATAACATAATAGCTAATTGTTTAATGAGAAACTTGTTTTATTTGCATTGCAGAAACAAAATTATTTAAATTCAGAGGAATTGTAATCTACTTTTTATTTGAATTTTCTGATATGGTGAAAAGTAAGTTAGACATGAACCTGAAAAATTCTCCCATCAATTTACGTGATAATTACTATTGTTGTCAGCTTTTGAACAGAAAAGGTCGAAATCTGCCGCACACAAACAAGTAGATCTGCATAATATTATGCATTCAATCAATTAAATTTTAGAGATAGGCTTCAGGTGGATTCGAATGAAGTCTAGATAATAAAATCTAATTACCCAGAGATTATTATGAGCATCCACCTTCCGTCCATCCACTTTTTTAGTTGGACCAGTAATTTTGCTTTGATATACGCAATTGGGGCTTAATTTGCAATTACAAGTATGCAAACGGACAGCGAAATAAAATGTAGTTTTAGATTGCTACCCACCCATATCAATAATATGTAAGTATCCAGCTTTTTCCGCATACCTTTGGACGATGATCGGAAACGATCTGAATGAGTGACGGGTATGTTGACTGCTGATGTGTAATATAAAATCTGTCTGAGAAATTATTAACATCACATCACGTCCAATCCTCAAATTGGCCATTGGCTATCTATTTGTCAGTGGGAGAAGTGTGTAATTTACATTTCTAATTGAACAACTATAAAGTAAATGGCAATTTGAATGCTTAAATATAGAAAATGTCAAGAGGAGAGATTGATAGCTCTAGTAATTACAATTTTTCCCGGTTAGAAATTCTTGCAGGGTCAAATATTCTGGTCTAAAGAAAGGAATTAAATGTTTTAATGGGAATGCTTAATGATACTTAACGATTAGAAATTAAAGATGCAGCTCACGCGAGATCAGACTTGAGCAGACGAGTATCGAATTTTAGTTTTGCCTTTGCTGCGCCTTCCCAGTTGTTAACGCTTTAATAATCCTCATAAATAGACGAGGAATAATAATTAGCAGTATTTCAGTCTGGAAGCTATCATCATCACAGAACGAGAGGGTACAAATTACATAAGATAAATTAAGTGAATAAAATTATTGTACTTGAACACAGATTTTGTTTTGGTTGCAAACAAAATCGTGTACCTGTGATTGATGATCAAATGAATTAATTTGCTACGTTTAAATAAGGAAATCATGATAATTATAGATGACAGAGGACGAACATTGTTTTTTGATTGACACATTAAACTCGTAACAAAGTATAGGCAAACATTTTTTTAAAAATTACTTTAAATCATCATGAATAATTTGTTTTTTTTTTCAATTGATATATCTAAAGAGAAAATAAAATATGAAGTATCTATGTATAATACGCCAAATTTGATAGACCGACCATTACTTGAGTTTAAAACATTCCAATAACTGTAATAATTACTATTAATTTGCCCTGCAAGCATTGGGCGACAAATGTGCTGCGTCAGTCAATCAGAAGGACAGACGGATTTTAGACGTATATAATATAATTCCATTGTCTTTAGTGGACAGTTTTGGCATGAGTAAATTGATTACTTACTAGCTTCCATCGCATGCCAAAGAAACAACCCAACAAATTGCTTGTGGAAAAATACAAAGAAATTCGAATATTTTTTAACTGTATAAATAAAGGTTCTATTTATGCATGAATATAATACCAACTAAACATATAATAATATAAACCCACTCATATATTTTTTCTTGCTCTTATCTTTTGGAAACTAGACTTATTGCGAATGCAAACACTCTATAATGCTATATATATTAGCTAGGCGTAAGCTAAAAAAATCATGGTCACGTCATGTCTATTATCTACTATCTCAAGCAATATTTAGTCTGAGGTTTGGTCTGCTGTCACATCAAATCACGACAGTCTTGTCACAAATCTGTCATTATGTAGATTAAATGGCATCGATACTTCAATAATTATAAAATGCTTGGATTTCGTAAGATATAATCCTTGGACAAAACAAACAATTATTATCCTTCATTGTATAAAAAAAATCTAATCAAATGTTGCAAGTTATTCAAACTAAGTATATATCTATTTACCTTACATAATATTGTTCCACCCAAAATAGCGACCTTAAAAAAGTTTGTCATGTAATACATTTTCATTTCTGTCTCAAAAGTAAAATTATTTCCAAGATTCCATATCAGATATGCAAAGAATTTGGACCAAATAAATACTAAAAACTGTCTCATTCCTTGTTGAGAAAGTTTTAAAGACTAAAACTTTATTTACCAACACAAAGCTCGTAAAGAGTTGGAATTGAATACCGTAAAATTCACTCTTTTTTGGCAACTTGTTCAAAAGTTGGATAAAACAAGAAAGGCATGCAACATTCTTTTTCGTTTAATAGTCTCATAAAACCTCAATAAAATTTCAATCACATAAAGCAAAATAAGATTTTGTTTTTGACAAAATCTTATTATGCGTAGGATTAATAGCGTAGAGGTGGATGCAAAGTTTGTTGTGATGGGTGGTTGTAAAATATTTTTACTCTGGCCCTTTCTCCAATTTATATCTCCATTGGTGTGTGGGGCTTATTTCAAGGAGGTTTATTAGCTTATAATAAGCATATCAGTGAAAAGAAGTAATAAAATAAAATGTTGGATGCAACTTTGTGATTATTTAAAAGACTTGAACAAAGCAGAGAATGTAGCGTTTAATAATTCAAGTGATTTTAACGACTGTCCTTTTTTTCAAATTACGGTGGGAATTGACTCTGAATACTTTTATATAATAATAAAATGCATATAAAATGGCATTTAAGAATAAGGGATTACATTAGTTTATTATTGTGCATTTATGTTGTTCACGTAAATGAGATAAGGGACTCTGTAACATTAGATGAGATGAAGGGTGGATAGTGAGGACTAATAGGCTCACTCACTTTCTCAACAAAATATACAATTTTAACTAGAACACATCCCTCCTCTCATAATACGTTCACTGGACACAAGGGCAATAAAATCCCTTTTCTATGTATTTTATGAGCCTTTAAATATATTATACGAGATTTTTTCCAAGTTTGAACTCATCTACACACTAACGAGAAAACATTAGTAAGGTATTTATTCATGGCGTTTATTTTATTTTGGTTTATGAACAATGAACAGCTCAAAACAACAATCTAATCTGACTTGTTCCCTTGATATGGTGTGAGTAACAAGGTTTTCAAAGACACAGCGCACTACTGATATTTGCCTCCATGCCTGAGAATGTGGAAAATATTTGAAAAAGAGGTACATAATAGCTAATGTGTCCATTTCTAACCTGTATGAACCTCTCCCCGGTTTAACCCTTATCGTATCATGAAATAATTTACAAGATTGATTTATGTCCGCGTTTATATACATCCTCAGCATTTAATTATACCTCATTCCCTTGTTAGCTCCTACGAAAGGGGAAAAAATATTTCTCTTTTTTACCATTTATTTTAGATCTTATTTACTCTTTGCCTCAAGCAAGCACAAGGTATTTTTAGGGAATTTTAGTTGAAGCATCTCTCTAATTACACCTAAAACTGCCCAACTTTTCATACTCACTTTCACACATGTACTAATACCCTAAATGAGACAATGCTAATTGTTATAAATGGAACAACAATGAGTCAGTGAAAGCATTAATAAGAACTTTTGAATGCCTGATTCAATTGAGACATTTTTGTTTGCTTATGCATTTGCAATTTGACAAAAAGTGAATTATCATTTGAAATGTTCGAAAAAGCTCCTTATAAAAATTGGATACTGACAAGAAGAGAGAAAAAATGAGATGTAGGGCTTAAACCGGTTTCCCACCCCGTTCCGCATTATTTATAAATTAAGGCACCTCTTAACAATTGTTTAAATTACGATCAAAATAAATTACACCCTAAATAAATGTTTAACTAATAATTATCCTCTTTCTCCAAAGTTTACTATCTATCTTTTCATCTTCTCAACAATACCATCCCTCTTTCTTATTGTTCTCAGATCGGCCCAGATGGCTTCGTTCTTATTTGACCCCGGCTTTTACTCTTAAATATTTTACTAATATGTGCATATATCCCGATAACTTATTGGTCACTCAAATTGCTTAGGATTGTTAAGTTGTAAGAAGAGGTTTAAGAGTTCCCGACTGTGCAGCAGGATGGGCTGTAAAAATTCTTTTTTGAAATTTCCTTAAAATGCAGCAAAGCGCTTCATCCCTGCCCACATCCAGTGAAAACATATTTTATGAATGGTCAAAGACCAACCTTATTATCATATTACGCCTCTATCAACTCTTTAATACTCGTCATTAACCCTCATCTCAATTACCATATTCGAAATTATACTTAAGTGGACTCTTTACGGTTTTGCATTATAAAATAATTGGAAAATTAATTTGCAATTTGAATACTTTTGAGCTTCATATAATAAATGACTAAAGATGAGTATAGTATGTAGGTTTGAATTAATTCTCCTTTCTTTGTTTACTACTTTCCTCTGTAAATGATATGATTACAGAGAAATTACATCACATCGCATCATATCAATTTGGCATTTGATCAATGTCAGCCATCAAAATTTCTCAAATCTGACGCTGCTGCAACTTACATACCATCACATCATCCATAAAAAAACAATCTGTCCATGTGTTATTAGTTTTTCCATCCCATCAATCCAACATCAATTTCATGTTGTATTCTAGCAGTAGCTATATGATTTTGTAACGAAATACCAACACTAGCGACACGTAAATTAAGTACTCGAACAATAGCCTTTAATTTGGATGAATATGATAATCGAATACTAAATACATTGAATATTGAATCGACTTTAGAGTAAGACTTTTTTGAGATTTTGTTTTGACACATTTGATGATGTAAGACTTTTGCATCAATTTTGCTGGATATGTACTTATAGAAAGCAATTTGATTTACATGTTTCCTTATATGCAGGCAGTAGGTGTGTAAATAGGATTCATTGAGAATCGACAGCTTTTTGTTTTGCTTGAGGACTTGAGAGACAAACAAATTGGCCACAAAGAAAAACAATCGACTTGTTCAAATTGTAGTTTTATTCATCCCTTGAACTTATGAGGAGCTGTTTGGTCTATTATTTATAATTTATTGTTCCTCGTCTTTTATGTTATTAACATGCATCCTATGATTACCCATGTGCAATAATCGTAAAAATAAAATAAAGCAAGGAGCAGCAGCAGCAGAAGCAGAAGTTTAGTGGCATTTTTCATAAAAGACCAAGTTAATATGTATCGAAATGGAAGAGTGAATATATTTAATAATGTGTTCAAGTCATCTCCACTTTAACCTCAGGTCATAAATACTTCATTCAAAACATTATTCATTCACGAAGAAATAAACGTTATTAAACTGCATATTATAAGCCCATTGCTCTTTCTCTTGATAAGCTATAGCATTCAACATTCCTTTTCTTTGCTGATTTGATTGTATATATGTGTATTATTAATATATTGTAATTGTGAGTAATTGTAGGCAAATGGATAAGTTGTCTGTGTTAGATTTGAACACTTGAGTATGCATGTTGTATTACATGATAATTTTGATCATGGAATGAAGTCTGACATCCGCTTGCTTGAATCAAAAGTTTTTTTTTTGTGTATATTAAAGATGAGCCCAAGGAAGGAAGGAATAATTTACTACAGGTGGAAATTATTTTCTTCTGGACAGATGGATGGACAGTTGCTGGGTCCACCACTTTATTCAAATTAGGTCCCGAGTTTAGTGAGTGCAATTCTTCATTTTTAATAACCAGAATTGATATTGATAATAAATTTTTACAATCAGTTCTGGAATCTAATCAAAAGAAGGAGGCGTTTGGAATTGTTAAAATAATAATGATTTTCACCTTCTCAGGTCTGGCACAAGATAATATCTGTATAGGTAGAGAGACTATTAAAATTTTGTTCGTAGGCAGCTTTTCAGGTTTGCGAGCAAGTTGCAAATTATGAAGCTTTGCAAGAGAAAAGACTATGACGAAGATGGCAATTAAAATGGTATGATTAGTGTAAAGTACTGTAAAGCCTGTACAATTAAAAGAGTAATATAAACTAATTGTTCTATACGAAAGGAAATTACAAGAGTGATACCAATTTATGGCTATTTTACACAGAGCAGTCAGTGGGGAAATGATGATAAATAATGTAACATTTTAATAGCCGAGTTTTATTTTGTTTTTGATAATTCTTACAACTAATTGGAAGTGCATGATACACAAGATAATAATATTCCTCACCTTGAATGGTGAAATGTTTCTTATGCCCACCATTTTTGCAAAGTTTAATAATTATTATTATATTCATCTAACAAAATGATACCCATAATTAGATTTGACAAATGGTTCCATCAACTCGATTAAAAATATGATTTCCGTTCTTAATTTCCTATCACAACTAATTACATGTCAAACTGCAAACACAATAATTCATTTGCTAAAATTAAATTAACTTGATTAATATAAAAGTTTACGTAATGAGAGAAGGCTAATGTGACGGAAAAGGTCACGGTTGACTTCCTATGAACACACTTATAGTTTATCTCTTAATCGACTCTAAATATTAATACATAATTAAAGACTTATCTTATAAAACTAGCATAACCATTAAACAACCTCCGCACTTTTAACCCGTCAGAGTCCCAGTTAATTTTATGAATACTTATTATCAATGAATTTCACTAAGCATATACATTAACTGTAATGGGCTTCTGATTAATAATAATTCCTGGTGATGCCATTTAGTTGACATAAAAAATTGGTAATTTGGTCAGACCATCTTTGTCTACTTATATTTAGTTAAACAAGACAAGACACACATAGTTAGTTGGGATTAGCATCCAGTTGATAAGAAAGATCAAGATTAATGGGCATTTCCAATCAACAAGTGAATAATTTTTGTCTCTGCATAAACAAACTGTCTTTGAACTTAACGTGAGCTCATGACTATTTATATATATTTATTCTTCATTAAAGTTACATAATTTGTTAGTGCATGTCATCAACAGACAAATATTAATTTATTTTGGCTATTTAGAAGAAGAAACAAAATAAGAAATTAAGAATCTCATCTTTGACCTCAATTCACGGAGACTCGGAATGAATGGGAGACGGAGTGGGGTCATAAGATTAAGAAGTTTGTTATGTGCTACATTAAAATTAAAATTATTAAATGGTAATTAATAAATCATTTAATGTGCCACTTAACTGCTCCGTTTATTACCAACAATTTATTAACTACTGACACGTCAAAAGCGTGAATGGAATTACTTGGAAAACATTTTGTTGCCCTTTTTGTTGCATTTATCATCAAAAAGTAAATTTGGAAAGGTATTTTTTAAGAAAAAAATGAGGATTTTCCCTCTAATTAATCATAAAAGTGATTATTGAAAATAGGCTTAATACAAAACAAGCCACAAGATATTGGCAGATTGATAATCTAAAAAGCTTTTAAATACTAAAATGTATATATACTTATCTTTTTGCTAAACATTTTAAAGTAAACATATTGGGTTATCTGCCATGTTTACGTGATGATTTAACTCGTTTTCTTCTACCCAAGAATTATATTGCTAATCTTTGTCTAACATCGTCTAAGCTATTAACATGGGTTCATGTTAAAGCAAGCTCATGAGTCAATTAAGTTCATGCAACGCAGTAGGAGGCAACAAAACGTGTTGGCTTGTATTAATTTCAATAAAAATCTCTATTTATTAAGAATCTTGGTATAAGAAATTAATCTTTTTTTATATATACAGCGGAAAGCGTTTTATTATAGTCCGAGGTCAGTGAGGGTCATTTTCAAAAAATTCATCACTAAATATATGGTAAAAATAATATAAATTCCTTTCTTTATTGGCAACAAAGGAATAATTTCCCATCAATTTACAATAAAATTATTGCAAGTTTTTCTCTGCGCAAATAACAAGAGTAAGAACAATAGCAATAATAGTTAGTGTACAGACATATATTACTTTAACTACTGATTTCAATTAAGTGGACATCTGGCAATTTCAGTGGCATGCATACTTATGTATATATGTATATATAAAGAAGCAAGCATTTTGATTAAAGACAAGGATTAAAATAAAAGAATTTAAATTTACAGCTCCGTGTGTTTACCATGTTGAGAAAAGAGTAATAAAGCTGGAAAGAAATTAAAGACAGGCTTTAACAAATGCAAATTTTACCACTATGCAGTAAAGTTGATTTACAACCACTTTTGTATTAACTAGACCTGGACTCTTCTGGAGGATCATAATAGGCACAATAATTCTTTATCTTCACAAGTAGTCATTCCTTTATTTTTAAACAAGGTGCAGTAAAACAAAAGTAATTCAGTTGCTTATTAATGCAATAAGTTCATAAATTATGGGCAATTATGATGGTAAACCCTTTCGATACATGAACTATCCCATGCTATACTTATTTCATCCATGTCACACCTACCTAGTTGCTTTTCAAACGAAGAGTTGAATATTTTAACCAACCCAACTTAATTTACCCGTTTGGTTACAAAAGTTGGAAATACAGTAGCTTAAAATAACAATAAAGATTTTCAAGCCAGTTCGTTTGCATGAACATAAAATATAAGGAGAAAGCAATTAAGAGTTAAAACGCTTGTAAATTGGTAATTAAATGTGGTCGTGTTCCATTATAATACTTGTACTCTCCTCCTTCGTTTTACTTTTGCTCTACTTTGCTTCAAAAAGTGACCGAGTAAGTAATAAGTATATTTATGTTTTTGTGACTATGCATGGTTGTACGCATTTTAATGAGTGTTTTGTATTATTTATATGTATAACTAATATTACAGATTTTGAATACTTAAATTGTTCAACAAACTGGAGCAATAAAAGTGTTGCGTTTTACGAGGAAATTTGAAGCAGGCAGTAAATGTCATTTACTAGAGACTTTTATCATAATCTGATTCTCATCTTGGGAAATTAAGGGATATGTACAAAAAACTTGGTTCCGTAAAATCTTCTTGTTATAAGGTCTGTCTATATGGAGCAATAATATATATGTATAATCGGCTTTATTCAAGGGACAAGCCTGCGCCATTAAAAAGTACTAAATAAATGTACTGCGACTAATTCCGAATCATGATGAAAAACTGGTTGGAATTAGTGTAATTTACAGAGAATGACATTTAAGCGGCCACAACAGGAAGGATGTCATAAAATAAACTGCCGAATAACTAACCAGTCGTCGGAGTCACAGCCAAAGTAAATTGGATATATATGTAGTAATATAATTAATATATAGTTGTTACAAACTACTGGTGACTGGACTGGCTTGCATGCAAGAATTTCTGAGAATTTGCCAAACTGCATGCAATGAATATAAAATAAATTGAACTTTCAGCTTTGTGTATATAGACATTTCACCAACCACTTTAGTAATCTTTAGTTTGCAAAGTAGGGAAATAAAATTATTCATTTTTGAAGTGACAGAAGTAAGCAATTACATTGAGCTAAGCTACCAACGGTAATAATGTTGTCACCATTTTGTATAATTTTTGCTACTGAATGTCTTGATAGTCTTGAACTATTAAATGAGAATGCCACTATAGAATATTATTAGTTTCATATTTTATCAGCATAAATATCACCAATCCCTTCAAATTTGACAAGATGAACAAATTACCCACACAAACCGTGTACAAGTCTGCTTGAGCATTGATAACTCAATTTAAATTCAAAACAAAAAAAAATACAAATGCCATCACAAGAGAAAGACCAACTGCTGATTGGATACTTGTTGGAAAAGTTGAAACAAAAATGTAGAGACAAAATATTAGTTATTACTCAGCATAAAGAATGTCAACTCATTCTCAATAAACTTGAACTTGTTTATTCATTTTGTATATGACCATTAAACATTGAATTTTAATATCTTAGATTTATTAGCTGAACATTTTTTAAGAGTCAACATTGTAATTATGAGTTTGTATTTATAGATTGCTAATGGTAAATAAAATATCATATGATTGATTAAGTATAAAATGTTCATGTTTTAAAGAATAAATATCCAGCATTGTGGACAAAGTTAGATAACATTTCGTTAAAATGTTGTTTTTAAAGTTCCTTTATGAATAATGACAGTCATTCTTCTTCACTTATGATGTGAAAGATAACCTATGTGAACTATGAACTGTATAAAATTTTGTCTTTTCCTGTTAAACAAACAAAGTTGCGATGAGTTTATCAATAGATCAAATGAAAAGCTTCCTCAAAATATGTTTAATTTAATTAAACAATTAAATTAATAAATTATAATTTACTGGTAAAAAAAGAAAATCTTGTCCCAAGTCCATTTGTGGAAATTTATTTATAAATAGACCAAGGGTATTATTGTAGCATTTTGTATTATGTTTGAATATAAAAGTTGACGAGTCACTTATCGGATGACAAAATTATGACACGAGGACGTTGTAGGTGTAAAATAATTTTATTAGGGAGGAAGGAATTATTCTGGTAGAGAAAGAAAGTATTTGTGAGGGTATGAATCCGGTTGGACACTCCAGGAGACTCTCGCCGTGCGGACTCTTGTTGGCATAAAAAAATTCTCGCCCCATGATCTCTTAAATTTGGTATATGAGGATCGACCCGGCCGACAAGATCCACGCAATTAAGTGCCCAACTACCAAGAAGTCAAGCGGAGATGTCTGCGCCATTATATATTGATCACTCTATTATTTACCATTCTCTATATCATTTACTCAGACATCTCTACAACTGTTAGTCATTGTTGTGTATCAATTTAAATGCAGAATTTGTTCCCCACATAAGTAAGTATTTAGGGAAAAGAAGAAAGGTGAGTTAGGTATTATGTAATACTAACAAGCACCTTGTTATCTAGTTAGTTGGTTATTTAGTGTTAGTTCAACTTAAGGATACACCACTCCATGAATTTGACAGACTTCTGGGGAGATAAAAACAAGCTTTTATTTAAAGATGCTGATTCCATCGTCACTTTACCTGATTTTATATGAGACAACTCACTCGACTCTTTAAATGAATATCATATCTATCTTCATCTGGATGCTGGGATAAAATTAATAAATTCATAACTCAACTCTCCTCCAAAACATTACAGTTTTTTGGCTTTGTTGGGTACATTAAAGATTAAGCTTATTACAAACTTTTTTTGAAAAAAAAAATGAATTTAAGCACTTCTTGATATGGTCAAGTTGTGGCTCATAATAATTACATAATTTCTTGCATTATACCTGAATTGAGCACTATTTAACCCTCCTCCTGCTCTTTAGCTTGAGAATTTTAACAAGACATTTGATTGAGACGAACGCAAGCTGAGTGATGCTTGTGATTTAAATGGTAATGATTACATGGTTGTAAATTGTAAAGGTGTTGTTGGTGGTAGAAATTGTCCAAATATGGTGATACATATTAGATAATGTGTTGTTACTTATTGTGACTTGTGTTTCTATTCCTAAAATATGGGAAGAATGCTTGTGCTGTATGAGAACTGAGACATGTCACATTATAAACATTGTTGCTTTTGCATTTAAGGAATTTTTCTTATATTATCATCTTTATTTCATCTCATGAACGACACCTTTTCTACTCTCAAGCATTAAAATAATAGGTGATGTATAGGTAAGTATACGCACCAAAAAGTGATATACAAATTCTTTTGATACATATATACTATATTCTTTTTCTCTTTCTCTAATGTATAAGGAAATTCATTCACATTTTACTATTTTATAAATACTTGTATCCTTTTATGCCATGATAGTTGAATATTAATTTGAATTTATAGAAGGGACCAGTTGTGTGGTTTATGGACCATATATAAATGTGAACCCGATTATTCTTTATAAATGTGTTAATAGGTGTTAATTTTTTATAGTAATACCATGCATTAAGGTGTCTTTAAAATTCACTGAGAACGAAGAACATTTCTAAAAAAAAAAATAATAAAGGATGTTGAGCAGACTGAATAGAGTCGCTGAAAAAAACGATATGCATCCTTTTAAATATCTAGTAATTTGGCTGATGATAGCTGTTAGTATAAAGTTGATTAGCATAATCTCAATACATCACAGACAGATTAGAAATCAGACAGAAATAAATTCTATTCCACAGGAGATCAGTTATGGAACGGATAAAACTTGAAAGTATATGTACAATGTATGTGGATGGATGGAGTTTCCGGGGGCGCTATGAAAGAATTAATTCCCTGTCCGGAATACTGTTTTTTGTTTGTACTCTTACGTGGTCATCAGCCATCTCCTGAAAATAAGTCAATAATATCTCGTCAGCAATAAATGGACTCCCCTCCTGGCATCTAATATCTCTGTGCCTTCATATGACCCCAACTCGTTGACCTAATCACTTGCCTGAGATTGAGATGGGGAGCAAAGTCAGGAGGGGGTGCATCATCTAACTATTGAAGGATTGAAGCATTTAAAATTTGAAGCGTTGATCGTAACTGAAGGAACATGAACGGAAATCTCGGTTTCGTGTTTTGACACTTGGAAAACAATGCTTCTTGGAGGAATAAGTTACATATCATCCCATGCAACGTCCATCTCCCAGTGAGCAGTGTGATGTTTTAAAATGAGAGAAGCATCTTTTATTTTATTTGTGAAACAATTCATTCATTACATCTTCCTCACTTTAAAACAAAGTATGCTTAAATTGATTCGTTACTCTGTATAATCCTTCCAATATAAAAATATAATAAATAATATAATATAATCCATTCAATGTCAAATTTCACAACACTAACTTTTTCAATCTCATTGATTTTGATTGAGCTGTAAATGAATTAATGGAAAAAATGTCAAAAGGTCAACTAGACCAGATATTATATTTATTCATGATCAATCATGTACCATCATATAAAGAGAGAAATTTCCTTTGTTCTCTTACAAATTCTTTACATCTTTTCCCAATATTCAAGTTTGGGTTATTTTTGTGAAATATCTAAAAATAGCAAATTCCAAAACGAGATGTAAAATATTTAGAATTCCACTATTTACGGTCACTTAATTAATTGACATTATACAAATAGGCGTAGTGGTTGGAAGTAATAAGTATCATATCACCGGTCTTTGTTTGACTACAAATTCCATACATTTTCTAAATTAAATGAAGCAAAATTGACTACGACACTTGGATAATAAGCTTTTACAACCGCCACAAGAGACCTCACTAGAAGAAAAATGTGGAATTACAAATACAACAATAACAAATGGCAGAAATTGATCCAATCAGCATTCATAATCTGAACAGAATCCAAAATCTCATATTGGGATAAAGGGACCGGCACAATCCTCTGTCACCCTGTCAATAGCTATCATAAACGGAAGAAAAGCAGAGGAAAGCAACTGTCCGTCATTCAATCTCAAGGGTGTTCTTCACCTGTCACTCACACAAAGAACAAATGATAGTCCACCACACAAACCAACAATTGACCACAAACCATTTTTTTCCAAAATTATAAAAAAAGATGAACAAAAGATGATTTCCTGGAAATATTTTATTTGTCTCGTGCACTCATGAGTGCCCAAAAGACTCTTATTACGTAATTATTGGGAAAAGAGCATTTCAAATTTTTTGGCATAAGAGTACATCTGTATATACATATATGTATATAGAAAATTGTTTTACATAATACCGTTTGATGGGCTCATTTTACGTTTGTCGGGCCTATACAATTTTAAAATTATTTCATAAGTTTGTAAATAAAAACTTTTTGCCCATACACGATATGTTTTTAAGCTTTGGTCAAATATATTGTTCATCCCACAGAAACAACCAATCAGACCTTTTATTTCCTCCTTCTTTTGCTAATCCTATCAAAAGTTTCGTATGTCTATGTAATTCTTTCTGACAAACATGTGTGACTAAATCTAATTAACAAAATTAAGTGTTAAGAGAATTATAAGTACTTGACACTCCTCAGGCCATATGTAGCATATTAATACTTTTTTACAGTCCATGTGGCATCATGCCTAGGCCTTTACATGCCTAAAATTTTCCACATGTGCAAAACTTTATTAAGACAACAATAATCACAATAAAAATGTCATATCTAAAACATTATTTTATGAATGGGTTAAAGTTTTTTGGAGTAAGCTAAATGTAAGCCATAATAAGTCTATTGTAAAGCAGTGTCACTGGGGACAGAAAATTTGCACCCTTATTTACTTGCTCATATATATATTTTTATGGAGAGAACTTGACATTGACATTCCCTTTTTGCAATCTCTTTTATTAACTGTGTCAGTGAGATGATGAAGCTGTTATTGTGGTCAAAGGATCATCCAGCATTTTCAATCCCTACAGATTAAAAGTATTAAAACTGGAGAAAGGGGATTTGTATTTATTTATTTGTTAACGTTGTGTATTCAGATCACTTATAATGTTCTTTTATCATTTCAGCCCGACAGGCAGATGATTTAGCGCATCCATTACATACAACAGAATAAACTGAATTAGATCATGAAAGTTGGATGAATAACCTCCAGAGATTTGGGATAATTTAATGGAAGAGTAAAGAGAGAATATGTACATGTATATATTTCGGCAGTTCTTATTCTCATTTGACAATAATAATACGAGTGACAGATTTGGTGTTTGGTAACCAAACTTTGGTTAGTTTTAGTTTAGTCACGATTTGGGAGTGAGTCGCAATTGGTTTTCCAAAGGTACAATAAACTGCCAGAAGGGAATAAATGTTCCAATATTGAGTTGTTGGTTAGTTTTATTTCATTGAGTGGATTGTTGATACAAGGGAGGGTTTGTGGTTTGCTACATTTATGATGGCTCATTGTTAGTCAACCAGCATGAGACATTTACTTTTACTCATTGACGTTATGGTTAATAGCTATTCAAAGGGAATGAAGACATTAGGACAACTTGCTCCGGTCATAAAAGGTCCCGGAGGACGCACTCCTTTGCATCCTTTCAAAATTAAGCTCATCTTTTCATAATATCCAAAACGCTCTCAATTATATGCTTCGGAAATGGAGACAAGGTTCACTTAAACGAACATTAAACAAATGTCATTATCTAAGTGTATACAAAGTTAATGTCATGTAATATAATGTATTAAACTACGTACAAGAACAATCTAATATAGTTAGTTTGACCAAGTTTTGATTGTTACATTTATAACTTTGGCTTTTGACGGTATGAATTAGCGAAACAAATGAGAAAAGTTTATAACCCACGAGGTCGGAACTAACTAAACATGTAAAAGCCCTAAAACCAATTTAACTATCCATCAAATGTCATTATAATGGAAAAGTAAAATCCATAGGTTTTCTATCTGCTCTTGGATATTGTCACAGTCAAATCTGTCAAATGCGACTGTCGTTACGGACAAGGGAACAACAATGGACAATTTAAAGGTTTTTAAAGAATCTCAAATGAAGTTCTCTTTGAATTATGTGACTGGGAGGGAATATTATGTAAAGTGAATTATGTACTTGACATTCATGGCCGCGATCACTAACCAGGAAAATAAAAATAACCGAGCAATGTATTTATTTATGATATGAGTGACTGCTGTGATGTACAAGGAAACTTTCAAAGAACCCGTCCATGAATTTTCTCAAAACCCAGTTCCAGGTATTTAAAAAAGAAAAGAAAAAAGGTTTGACAGGTAGTTAAGAAGGATAGGTATAGGTAAAAGAATTAAGGGGGGAATGTCTAATAAAGATTGGGGCTGTCCAATATAACTAAATACGAAACAAATATAACTAAGTAAGTGTGGGCATAAATGAGAAAAGAATGAGACTTTATTACTTGGCCATTACGGACATTTACGGACAAACAACGTCCTTTTAATGTCCACTGTCCGAGTTCTATATGATCATTTACAGATGTTAATCATAGGTGTACCTTCTGTTAAAATAAGTTTTAAAGACAGGGAAAGTTTTATTACCCCTCTCCCCAGTTGCCAGTCTTTTCAATTTTCATTGTTGTTGTGTGGCTAGTCTTTAGTTCAAGTAAAATAAAATGGAAGGTAATTGCTAACAATATTATTACAAAAAAGAGTCCATAAAGTCGTTTCAGTATATACACTAAACCGAAATTACTTTATAGGTGATACGAATTGCAGAGTCAATCTTCTTGTTAGTAATTCCAACAATTTAAAATTTTACTGTTGACTCATAATTGTCAGGTTGCTCGTGCAATACTACAACAAGATTAAAAACATTCCATTTGTTGTGAAGGGACGCGTCGGGTAGAGAACATGCCACAGATACAATATCCTGTTGTCTCCTTCACGCCTAATTACAATAATTAGCTTTTGCAAACACGGCTGTGAAAAAAAATGTTTAAAAAGTGAGCTTGGGATGGGGTCGTTGCTCATTAAAACAAGACAAATTTTAATTTTTTAATACGGGAAGGAATTTTTCATGTTTCAAGTACCCTCTTGGGATATCACTCTTGTTAGAAATGTTAAAAAATGTCTGTTGACAATAAATGTCAAAGTGATAGATCACTGGATTGAAAAGGCATTTCTAAAAAATGTTCCATCCATTGTTAAAATTTGGTAATGACCATAAAGATTGATTTAAAAAATGAAGGTGTACGTACATATTTAAGTTTAGTTATTTTCAAATTAAATTAACTACACCATTCTTATTATCTACGCCTAATTTGTTATTTTAGTTTTATTTCCATTTGTATGTTTCGAATCACCTCAACTCAAAAATGATTTCACGTACTTGTGTTATGAAATCCATCAAGTGTCGAGGAAAGAGATCATCAATTTCAAAGACGTTTGACGTGTTTAGCTCTTGATTATCTTTAATATTTCCGTTTTCAGCTCATTAACCAACGGCATAAAGGTATTTGGACCAACACAATGCAGGTACAACCATAGGCAATTAATCTTTGATAAACTTGATAACTCGTATACAATTGTGACTGCTTTTGATGGAAGACGAGTCATTTGAACAAATTTAATCTCGGTACCAACAAAATGTTAATATGTAAGTATATATGTATCTTAAACGCTGAAAAAATGCAACACATGCTTGATCTTGTTATTTAGTATAGGAATAATGTAAGTGAGGTCAGTGCATTGAGACAGGAAAAGAATTAAAGTGAAGAATAAGAAATCAAGAGAAACTAAATAGACAGAGATAGATTAGGTAATAATGCACACAAGAGAACATAAAGTTCTCTTGTCTCGAAGGGGCATAATGAGCTATCATCATCCCCCAGTTTACTCATTTTTTACACTAATTAGCCTCCTGAATAATGACCGAAACAACTTCAAACAAAGATGAGATAACTGATGAACTTTTAAGATTTTTGCTCCACTGTAAAAACTGACCAGCGGAGAAGTGGCAATAAGTAAAGCAAAGAGGAGGGAATTATATTTTTTTTGTGTCCAGTTCCTTATTAGGACTTTGAGTTATTATTCCCTGTAGCACGAAACTAACATTTTTTCAACAAAAGATTACCTTCACAATTACAAACAATCCATTTATTTTACTTTATCTCTTCATTTTTTGGACCAAGTTCAACGCCTGGCATTTTAACAGATAAATTAAGTCTTAACAGTGTTGGAGATACGCACCGTGTTGGCTGGCATTTAATACTTTTCTTAAAGTGGTCATAATTTTACTTTTACTTTTTTCTGGGTTGGTCAAATGGAGGAGTCACTTACATGATTGCAATGAAGATGAGCCAAGTAAATAAATGTGAGTAGAAAAATGTGTGTAATAGTCACATACTTTAAGATGGTGGTAAATGGACACGGTAAAATCTGACTCATTATTACCTACACTTACTTTAGTCAATAACATCATTTAAACTTGGCGAGCTCGCAATGACAGAACGGGATGATTAGCTGTTATGACATGAGATTTAGTTGTACCCCATTGCATGCAAAATCTTAATTACTCTCAAATTTCACGTCTAATAATCTTTTTGTGGGGGCAATAATCTTGTCCAAAGCTTTCTTTAAATTGCTCATGATGATGATGACTTTTTACTTCAATTGGGCTTCAACAGAAAACATTTTTAAAAAATGATGGGACAACTCATATATTTACTTGTTAATTTTATCTTTAGTTGGATGAAGATGGAATAATGATTATTTACTTATATAACCAACACTAATGGACCTAATAGATAATAACAAACAAGTATTTGCTCAATACAATGTTTCAAAACACTTTGTTTTGCTATAATCAACGAGACAAAAAGAAGCAAATGTTGCATGTGTTTGTACAATATGAAATAGGCACCAATAGACTTTAGATTATAACTTAACAATGAGATAGATTGATGGCTATTATCGCGCATCTTCCTCAACTTTAGGCACGCGTTAAGCTAAACAATGAAAATGACTCGTAAATGCATACATGTAAAAAAAAACATAAATATCGTAATATTGTTTGAATGTATTTATGAAAGGTTTTGTTGCTTTATTAACATTACGATTCTTACTCCACGAAGATGACTTTCTTTTGTCCAGTTTGAGACAAGTTTTGTAGCAGACTGACTGGTGGATGCGTTTACTTTTGACTTTGTTAACTTTGGTTGATTGGTTCGTGAAAAGGCAGTTAGGATTGGTTAAGCTAGAACAATAGAGTTTATGGATGACGTTTCAATTTCCTTTAAAATATAAGCAGAAATTTTTCTTTGACTGATCCAAACATTTTATTTTGAGTCCATTCACAAGTCAAAAAATGGTTGATGAGATTCGTGCTCAAATATTTGTAGTTGACTTAAGGTAAAATGTTTTTGTTGGAAAAAATGTCAACTCAACCTCTGAAATCAATCCAACATGGAAGTTTTAAATATATTTTTTTTATATTTATTCATTTACTTGTGCGAGTATGTAAAATGTTGCTCTCTATTTCCAAATAACATTTTCTCATGAGCACGGACACCGACAGACATTAAAATAGGAAGTGATTTTTTTTAGAAAACTATCTTAAAAAGAGAGGTTCCGTTAGTTTTGTTGAAAATTAAAATTAAACAGTCTAGTCATCACACGCTACTCATGAATTAATTTAAATAACGTTGGTGTATACTAAATAGTAGTAGATAAATAATAGTCACTCAATCCGATGCTCATTATGTATATGATTTGAGAATGATTTGATTTAGTATGTTAAAATTAATAATGAGCAAGCAAAGTCAGATATAACGGGAAGAAAGGATCGAGATTTAAAATTTTAATTTTAATGAAAATGCCAAAAAGCAAACTTCCTTTAAAAAATTGACATGCAAAGAAATGGTTGCATGCATTACATGTTATTATTTATTGTCTATAAACACAAGAACAAGACACCCTGCCCGGTCAGCTTGGATAGCTGAAATTGGGAATGCGTGTTAAAGACAAGTGAATAGGAATCCCTTATTGCCATGAGGCGCACCAAAAACCAATAACCAATTAGCAGAACAAAAGTGTAAGGCTTGGCATAAAAGATGTCTAATGTTGAACATTAATAATACCCACAATATTATACACATTTAACATGGACACAGTAATAAAGGATTATCCATCTTCTCGTGTATAACTATATACGAGCTCATTTACACAAAAACATGCTTCGTTCAAGTCCGACATAATTATCAAAGTGCTAGCTATATAATATCATCTGGAAAGAATATCCACAAATTACAAAGCTCTGTGGTACAACAGGTTGGAGAAAGGTGAGCAAAGTTCTCTGGTCTGGCGAACAAGATTTGTTGTTGGTCCTTTTACAGGTGTAATGTAATGTATCGTGGGGAGTTAATAAAATATTATTTATTGAGCCTCTTACCTAGGTAGTTAGAGTCAGTGCGAGGAAACTCATGAAATTCAACCATCACGCATCCTATTAAAACTCATATTATCTCTTCCATTTTTTCTCTACAGCCTGTTAACTCCTTATATTGTTATTTGACTGTCAATCAAAGTTCAACTCTTTTAGACACTCACGTATTAACAGTCAAAACCTTCTTTAGAGGACTCGGATTTGGAAATTTAATGAGCAAGAAAGAAGCAGTGTAAAATCGGATAGAGTATCTGTATAATAAATGCGGAATAAACGATTGGATAGAATCAGAAGAAGAGGCTATAAACACCTGCCTCATGTCATTCTCTTCCAAACCAATTTATAACTTAAATCTTCTATTGGTTCCTTATTTAGGCATACTCATATTTCATACCGCCAACATTTGCATAGTTTTAAGCCATCCAACATATTTTCGACAATTATTATAATAATAAAAGATGACATTTGGGATCTCTTCTCCATGAAAGTATATACAAAAGCTAATTAATTGTAACCAAATATAAATATGATAACTCAAGTATTATAATAAAGCTATACAACACTGAAAGATTGACTCAATTTACCTCGTCTCAAATTATGTTCATAAGAGTAGTTTCACTTTCCCCGGATATTTATTATTAATTAATAGCATTAGTTACTGGCCAAAACTTTCAATAAAAACGTTAATAGACAATCAATAAAAGTTGTCCTTATCAAAATAGTCACAGTTAGCGAGGACATGAGGAGAGTATGTTTTCTTGTTGCTCGCATTAAGGTTTGGTTGATTTTACAAGAAGTGGTGAAGGAGAAAACTCGTTGTGGCCAAAGGGTCTCTCCCTTTTTGTTGGCTTGTTTGTGTATGTCGACAGTGTAGGTATTAGGTAACTCGTGTAACATTTATTTGGTACACATGTTGGTATTTCTCTGTTCTTTTCCTGAGCACACACAATATGTTATGCTCATTCTTTCAAAGAATATCATCTCCAGCCCATTTTTCAATCAGGTTCCCTTGTCAAATTAAATTCTTATCTCATTTACACAGCCAAACTAAACTCAAAGTTGGTTAACAGGTTGGACTTGAATAGGGTTGAAATCCTTATCTCAAATTATTATTTTCTTTTCTAACAACAGCCCTTGCGTTGATCTATTTTCTCATCTCATGAAAATCTCAAAATTAAATGAAACTAAATGACACGCTAAATCGGTTAGTTAGCTTCAAAAATCTACCCTTTCCACAATTTACAACTTAGCCTGACCATTACGACTTTTTAAAAACGCTAAATTAGATTTAAGAAGAAGTTTTAAAAATTTAATGACTTAATTTTGAATAATAAATAACCACGACGTTGTCGCAAGAATGTGTGGATCTTTCCATTTGTCAATGCTATAAGAAATTAAAGGTGATTTTTTAATAAAATTTTATATAGTAAAAAATGACAGTGGGCGATATTAAATAAAGTTCAGGAATCATTCGCTATCTAAATCGTTTTTTGATTGGTTATGACCAAATATTTCCTCACACCCATTATCTCCTTCCACTCTTTACATGTAATCAAAGCCGTGCTATTTTTGAATTAATACCAAACATAGAAATACAACCCATCAACAATATCAACATGATAATTTTATAATAATTTAAAATGCATCAAATATGTTGGAAGGACTTGATATAACCAACAAAGTCAATTATGTATAAAGTTAGAGCTGAATGGAAATGATTAGTTTGAGATAGAATAAAAGTAGTTTGGTCCTTAAGCTACTGTGTACTGATGGATTGTGTAAATGAGGTTGACTGCTGAAAAGAAGCCAAATCTTTGATCGTTGTCCATATTGATATTTATTAGTAAATGTTGTCATTTGGTTACTTTTGTTGCACATGTATTAAGACTTTGTATTAAGACTTACAAGCAAAAGCAATTTGCTATTTCTTTTTGCTTAAGTAAGGACAAAATGCGTGTGGTCCCTGGGTGTCTGCTAAACCAGTACAAATTGATTCGGTTATTAACTTTCTTATTAAAAAACCGTCCATTTGGGTTTGAAGTAACATTATTACTGTAAATTTTAGTGGGACCAAACCTCCTTTTAGGATGGAAAAATATAAATGTCACAGCCAAATGGGATTTATTTCAGCTGGACTCATGCAGAAATAAATGAGTGTAAATATTCACGGAACATTTCAAATACAGTTGTTCAAATCACACCCCCACTAAAACATAAAATTTATTCTCATATGACATATGCTTAGGCTTGTAAACTACTTCAATTGTGGTGGTGTGAAGAAAGGGACAGGAAATTTAAAATAACTAAAACCAAGGCACGGCAATATTGTAAAGCAAATTGAGCATATCTGTAAATTTTTGTCGCAGTAATAATAATTATGGTATCGATTAGTTGACTCATGTTGTACATAACAAAATGCACAAAATAACCTCATTTACTTCCAGTTAGTTGCAATAATAAAAAGTTTTACATAAAATGCAGACAGTTATGACTTTCGGGAAAAACCATTTAGTTTAGCAGTTTTATTTAACTCCCCTGCATTTAGATACGGTTTGAAACCATAATTTTGTAGAAGGAGAAAGTAATTATGAAGAGGATATGAGGATTTTTTATATATGCATTTGTTGAGTTTCAATACAAAACGGAAGTTTTTAGCAAAGGTATGTATATATACAGAAACCCAAGTTTAATGTGTTTGGTTTTATATGCCTTTAATTGCCTTGCATTTAATTCAACAACGATACTATTGATACCCAAATAATATAGCTACAATTTTACAATAATGTACAAGTTTATAAAATCTGGGTGATAATTGGTTTTTATAAAAGTCATAGAGGGTATAGGGCGTTTAAAAGAGTAGAAAATGCTGGTTGAAAGAATTTTGTAAAAGAAAACAGTAATTAATGTCTCGAACAACATTTTAGTGGTTTTAAAACAAAATTTGGAAAGATTTGAGAATGCACCCTTTTAGAGGAATGTAAAGGGCTCTTTTGGGATCATATTACAAGGAATCGTAAAGTTAAGTTTGTGTGTAACCTTCGATTGGATAAAGGGCTTTAAGTTAAAATAAGTTGCTTTTACTTTTTTGGATTTCAAAGATAATTTATAAAATTAACGCTCTAGATTGAAGGTAATTTCAGAAAAGTTTATAAATAAAATTCCCTTGTGGTAATAAATCTTGTGCCAAAATCATCAATTATGCAGTTAGTACACCCAATTTAATCACCGATGGAAAGTTTAAAAACGTATGATTGGTAGATGGACAGGTAGACAGAATTAGCTCAAATTTAGAGTTTTCGGTTTATTTTTTTATAAAATAACTGTGCGCTCTGACACCAAGCGATTTTCCGATGATTAATGTAAGATTTGAAAAGAGATAATGAGAAATAGATTGATCTCAAGCTTTCTACTGCTGAATAAACTGGAGCCAATTGCATCACTCAATTAATTCGGAATTTTAAGTGTTGAGATATTACTCAATAAAATTCACATGAAAAAAACGTGAGAAAGTTTTTCTTTGCTTCTGTTGAACAGTTTTAAAAATGTTGTGTGTGGCATCTATATAATACCTATATATAAAATCTGGATCTGTAACTTTTCCTTTCACTGTTTCTGACAATACAAATGTATATATTTTTCTCTGTAACGATACATAACCTTTTCTGTATCTCTCTTATCTTCATTTAATGGGACCAACATTGACGCTTTTTTTTAATGAGTGACACTTTGAAGATTGTGACCCACCAGACTTAAAATAGATTTATAACAGTTAAAGATATCTGGAAATGGAACCAAAAGATTAAGCTCCAGTTAAAGGGATCTCATTTCAGTTCAAATCGACATTCCAAATAAAACTTTGGAATTTTATAACAAAATGACTTTTACGGGTTATAAACACCTCTTGCTGTTACCATTTTTTAGATTTAATTAAACCACAGACAAAAGGACAATATCAACATGTCATACTAATCAACCTATCCCACGAAGAGTACATTTCTTACATTTGGTGTCGTTTAAAAATTCCAGAACCCTATAATGTTATAGATTAAATTTTATCGTCATTAATTAATTTGATTATGATTTTGTTAAATCATGGTCATTAATATTTGGCCATTCATAATTAAAGTAAAATATATTATTATTAAATATTTAAAAGAAAGAATAAATGTATGGATAAGTGTCCATAATTCAAGCAAGCAGTCATTCTAAAGAAAGTATAGTAGTTGTGTCCTAATCTGGTCTTCACAAGTTGTTTGTGGTTGAATACGCAGATGCTCATGTACCAAAGTTGTAGTGACAAGAGTCATGCCTTCATAAAACAACCATCTTCAGATACTTTTTATCACTTACAATTTAGATTTGCTGAGAGAACAAGAAAACACGTCCAAACTAATGAACTCACTTTAGTTTCTCTCGCAATCACAATTATCCCATTCAATTGACACGATATTGACTTGACACTGAACTCAATCAGATGGACATGAGACAACCTACCTGGACCAGTTTAAGTTTTTTTAAACTCAGCCATTGATTTTTATATAAAGAAAAAAGTTATAGCCATATTGGTTGTGGTTGGTCCTCATTTGTGTCCTTAAATAGAATTGATGTCCATACTTATCCCTATCTTTAAAAAGAAAGAATGCATCCCACTTATTTCCAATCTTTATCCAATCAACAGTTCAATGATGGAAATAAATGACATGAGACAAAATCAGTATATAGCCCTTCTCTTCGTTTTACAAAGTTGAAACAATTTTTCACAATATCTATATCTCTAAATAAGTTCTAGTCATATGCTTGTCTCATCTCATTCTTTCGCTTAAATAGTTCACAATTTTATACCAACAACATTTTATTTCATTCAATTATTGAACTCATTCAATTTAAAACTAGTTCATTATTATTCAGATATTAAAGTATATAATGTGACAAGGCAGATTTTAATACAATGACATGATTGGACATATGTAAGTATACTTATAAGCACTGCTGTAGTTCAGTAGTCGACTTCCTTTTATTGAATTAGTTCAAGCGGATAAAAATTAAAATTCCAGTAGTCCAGTTCAAAGCAGGTGGGCTTACAGATAGATATACATAAGTGACAGATACAATCAATGGATTTGCATAGAAATTGATACCCAGCTATAAAAGTTCTTATGCAAGAATAATTTTAGACCTGTGTTAGGGAAAGTAACTAGTTGGAAAATCTATCTGGACATTGATATTGGATAGTTTGCATTCTTGTTTGTGTTAAAAAATGAGAAACAATAAGAAAATCAAATATTTTCAGAAGCTTGAAATGACTTTAATTATGTGTTATTAATTCCGGACCCTTGAATTTGAATACAATGCAATATTATTTGTATTTATTTCTTTAAATCCTTGTAAACTCGTCATTTTGAAATATAGAGATTTGAATCTTGTTTTTTCAACATTGGGAAAAGCAATAATTAGTTTTTTAAATACTATGTTTTTTACCAGGGAGCTAAATATTATCATGCTGTGCAAATTTGCTATTAAGAATTATACGACTATTAATCCAGCCCTCAATTATGCTGGTTGACATAAGTAATGAAGCTTTGGCTGCTTGATTTCTGCTGGTGGGTAATATCTCACCCTGCCACCGAAGAATTTCGTATTCAAAAATAAATCAAATGAAAGCTAAACAAATGACCATAAAACAAGGGAAATGGCAGAAATGAATTCCACAAGTGCCTAGCCCATGCCTCGTTGGACGGTTCCATAATGCAACTTAATTAAACAAGAATAAGTACCTAGTATGTCTTGGAAGATCAGATAAATTGTCTACTAAACAATTTACCACAATATGCAATAATAAACGGTGAGAGATCTCTGCAAAAGATTTGCTGTTTGTGTGTGATGTGGGCCAGTGTTTGTTTGGTAGTAGCCCACCATGTACACCTCCTTCTTCAGTAACAAGCAGCAACATAAATTTCTCAGGAATTTACTGCTTAATCCCAGTCTTTTGGGAGATTAACGATATTTATTACAATGTCTTTGTTTAAATCACTACCACCATCACGGCATAAGTTAAATTTCAACTCTGTAATTGTAAACGTCTTTCTAGCCACTTAAATGAACGGCATGCATTTTCTATACCATTGCAAATTAACTCAATTAACATGTTTGTAGCATATATATATATAATATATACGAACGTGGATAGACAAACAAAGAAATTGTCAACGTTTACTGGGGATACAAGTCTTTGATTATCATTGTGGAAAGTAATTTAATTTTTTCAACTTAAAAAAATGTCAATCTTTCTATGTATTTGATGTTTGAAAAGTCATTCTAGATAAAACAAATCCCAGACACTTTGTAAATAGCTCCTGTTCATTTAAAATCATTTGGAAGCTCAAAAACATTTGTCAAGAAAATAAAAAGGTCAACAACAAAATAAAGGAAGGGTTAATCTTCTTTGGGTAAAACTGGATAGTTGCTGATAGACTTGCATTGTGTAGCTTAATGATGTATGACTTGTCAATAAAAGAAAGGAGCACACTCACTATCATATTTATCCCACCTATAGTATGTATATATATACTTTCTGTATATTCAATCAAAATGCGAGTGACGGAAATGATGAAGCCACGGTTAAGTAAACGATCAGAGATGACTTTGTACATTTTCCACAAACAACAAAACATTTTCCAGTAGGCTGCAAAGGTTAATGTTAACTCGTGTCTTGACTGAAGACAAAAGATTAGGAGACACATTTACTTGATAGCGAAGAAAGATGATCAAACAAAAAAAATGTCAACTTATTTCTTGAAGTCTTTTTGAGTTTAGCTGGTGAAAGAAGATGGATGTTGAAGAATGAGCAAAAGGACAGCACAATGCAACAGAAAATGCAACCATTTGACTGTGTCGTTCGCTGGTGATTATAATAAGTCTATGTGATTTGAAACCGAAACCAAGTAGCTTTAGCATTGAATAGTTAGTTTTTAAAAAAATGCTCCTCACTTTCTTTGTCAAAACCTTAATAAACATCTCGAGTTGACACTCAAATTGCAAATAAATTAAACAATCATAAAGCACCAAAATTGTCTCTGATGTAGCGCATGTTGTATTCAAATAATTTTATAGCATAATGATGGGTATTTATTGTTGAAGGGTTTTGATGTTAGTCATGAATTAAAATCAAGAGTTGAAATCTCAATTGAACAGTTTTTGTTCACTAATCACTTCGGCATTTGAGTGCCCCAACTTTGATTCTATTTGATTGGAAACATAATGGAAACTCAATCTCATCTCTTTAGTAAAAAAAGTTTCGGAAGCCGTTAGTAAGTAGTTAGGAGTAAACGCATGAGTGTTTTGTATCCAATCCGACACTAGCCTAGTCGTGGGCATCAATGCAATCTCTTGATGTATGCGATTATGCATGTTGATCATGGCGGCGGCTTCCTTTCCCTCGACCCTTTTTATCCAATCCCAATCCAACCCGGCTTTTAACCCCAATACACATCTTAAATCAATCTTTAACAGATTTATTTAAAAATATTTGTCACACATTTGTAAAACATTTTTAGTATACGAGTGAAGAAATGATACTCTCTATTCTTGTTAATTAATTGTACAATGAAATCATAAGCAAGTTGTTTACCCTTCTTTGTGTCGGCTGTTGTAAAAAAATGGTATTATTTATTTAAGACCACAGGGCACCCACGAAGTTTTGGCTTTATTTTTTCATTTAAAATTCAGTGAATAAACTGTCAGTCATTTTCCTATTAAAATAATGCATTATGATGTGTATATGTATCCATCTGAAATATGTATAAGAGTTTTATCCATTTATAGAAATAAGACCCAATTATTTGATTCAAACTTGTAATGCATAAAATACCATAATTTCAGACTCCCATAACCAAATAGTCGGCTTTCGGCGTGGAACGTAAAAAAGTGGAGATTACATGGGTGAAATATTTTGACACCAGACATTGGACAGTGTTTCAGGCAATGCGCTGCATTAAGATTAGGAATGATTACATTCTCTCAAAGCTGCCGGTTGCATTTACATTTTCATACTTCAATCATAATCTTTGAGGCTCCTATTTCTCAAGTTCAATTTATATAGCACTACAAACAACTAAATATATGAAATCAGTGTTGGATGTCTAAAAGAATTATTATTCAAAATAGGCGAGAAATTTTTAGACCAGAAGGCAGAAGAGTTGTGTAATTCTATCGCTGTATGAAGTCGGCTTTAAATTGTGCTTTCAATTATTGAGCCCAATTTTCACTACCAAATCTGGTAAAGTGTTTTACTTTAATTTAAGCAACACTAATTCGATTGTGTTGCGCTATCCTTCTGAATTAATAAAGCATTTGGCAATGACGCAAACCAGAAGACCTTTAATAGAAAAGTGTTGGAATACTTGCATTGGCGGCAGAGAACCAATTATTATCTCCCATTTCAATTAAACAATCATCATCATGATCCTTTTAGAGCAAATGGTTTAGCTGCTTTTTGCTGATAACCTTCGTCTCCTTTCCTCGTGTTACATAAATACTTTAAAAGGTCTGATGCCTCCGATCATCTCCTCGCTATTTACTGCAATCTAACCAGTAAACCATCTGGAAAATATTTCTAGCAAGCATTAAGCAATCTACAAAACACATTTAATTGTATCATGGTTTACTCTAAACACTTTCTTTTCCCTATATTTATGTAATACGCTGAGTTATTGGGATACGCTCAAAACATTTAATAACAACATTTTCACTCTTTGCTCCTAGACACGATAGAGCACCTAAAGCCACCCAAAGTTAAAGGGTGCAACTTGAAAATGTTGATTCTGGTAAATAAATGGTTAGTTGTTTCAAGAAATCTCAGATTTTTTTTACTCAAAGATCCTTTTCATAACCTTTTGACCTTTGGTTTGGGATTTTGAAGTCAACTAATTTTTCTCTATCCTAAAAACAAAGCTGTCACAAGGCGGAATTTCTTTTTACCAAATTTGTTTCAGGTACATAAATGTGGTCTCATCAAGACAAAACGTGACCGCAAAGTGTTTTGCTGCAATTCTTTGATTTTGAACATATTTTATACTGTTTCCTTATCTGACACTTGACGGGAGAATTGTTTGTTGGTGGCAAAAGGTAGTGAGCATGAATGGAGCGTGTTTAAAAAGACAACACCAATTAATTAAAGTCTATTATGTATGCCTTCCCTGTTTGAGACTTTCCACAAGGGCAGAATAAATGGTCCAAGTTTGGAGACGCTTCAAGTTGAGCCTGTGAAATTTGAGACTTTTCTTGGTTTTGTTTCATGAGACTGAAAACTTTTCACCTATTAAGAAAGGGTCTGGCACCTTAAACGCACATATAAGAATTGGAGACTCTAAAAGTTTTAATACGTGAAGCAATTCGGATAGTTTCATAATATAAGAATCGTCTAGCTCTCACTATATATGTTACCTCTTTGGAAGTCTTTTAGTTTGAGAAATTGGAGAAAATTTTGGAAGGCTTAGACACACTTTAACGGGCCATTTATAAGGAAATTTCATCAAGACAAGTAGAAATAAGAGTATTTGAGGAATTAGTTTTAATTCCACTTCCGTCTTTGTTTGTCCAAGGCCTGAGAAACTTAAAGTCTACGATTTTGTACAAACAGTGCAAAGTACTGCAAAGTTTTTAACTTTTACATTAAATATTAATAACGAAAGTTGGTATGCAATATATATACATACTTGTGTAACTGTCAAAACTACTTGAAAACTGGAAGACTAGCGTTATATATTATTATAATTGATCTATAATTAAAGTTACTTATGTAAAAGGTCAAAAATATAAATGGGCTCTTATCAATAATGGTCCAAAATAAGTCACGAGAATAAATGAGCATGTCCAAAGTAGAAAAAATAACATCATAAACAGAAGCTGAATATCGTCATCTGCTTCTCACAAATAAAAAATAATTTATTCATTTCAGCCAACATGATTTTACTTAATGATCCAAAAGCTATATAAAGGCTATGGATTATAGATTCACATTTTTCATCGCCATCACTTTACTCTTGGCATTTATCTCAGGCATAGTTTAAAGAGACAAGATTGGAATACGATATTTTATTACGAGTCTGACACACTGTTTATTATTTTATTATTTATGTTCATTCGCCATTACCATCACATCACCGGCCAAGTCAATCTTTAAGAATAAATGATCAGGTTTAGATTTAAAATGGACAACTAAAAAGGATCGCTTTCAAATGTCTAAGCTTTTAGATACGTGACGGATTTTGTGCTCAGTATTCAACTCACATTGGCCATATCATTACCATTCTTTATGTCAATTTACAATTCAGTTATGTCACATGGCTTGTGATAAAACGCTTAATCTTGGTCTCTAAAATCTCCTAATTTAGCCATGAATAAAGCTTTGGTAATTAAATATAATTTTTACAATTGATTATATAGCACTCTTCACATGACGTCTAGCTTAGCATGTTAGCATATTTCATTTTTAATTGTCAACATTTCTGAAAACCACTAAAAGCTAATGTTTTGGATCTTGAACATGTTCGACACTAAAAAGTTTTAATTCTACGTGTTTTGCAGGGTTATAGTAAATGGTTCATTTCAAAAGAAACAGGATAAAATGAAACATTCCTGAAATAAAAATAAATAAAATGATTAACAAGTTTTAAAGTTTTGTATTTGCGTTGAATAAGAATTTTTTTAATGAGGAAGTATGACTCTGAAAATTAAGACAAATATAATGAGAAAAATTTTCTCACTCTTTATTAAGCTCATCAAATTTTGATATGGAATTTTTACATGCATGCGGTTCATGTAAATAATACATTAAATGAGTAAATCTCTTGTTAGTGCAATGAAAATTGAAAAAATGAGTATATATTTGTTTCGGAAAAAGATGAAAAAGAAGATGTAATAATTTAAAGTGAAAAAGAGACGATTAAAATTCATTGGGTTTAATTAAGTAACTATTTTAATTGTATGCGCGAGTAATAATAAATAAAATAAACAAAAGAAGGGGATGAATTGCAACCATTTCTTCCTGAAAAGAGTATGAACGAGCATAAAGTAATAAATATTCTGTAACTAGCTGTAATTTAATACATCCAACTACATCAGCCATTCTCTCGTAATAACTTGTTCTCCTCTCCACAGAAAAAAGTCTAATAAATAAATGTAGCCAAGATAAATGTTTACCAGAATTTTAATTTTCCTAAAAATCTTCATTAATTCCACCTCCTCTCTTCTATATATCTCTGAATACTTAGATAATCACAAAGTAGCAACCTTCTACTGAACTTGTTGAAGTTGAAAAGTTATTACTAACAACTATACAACACTTAAAAATTCCAGGGTAAATGCTGTCAAATCAAATGGTGTCAAAATGAAATGGAAACTTTGAAATGAAATGATGATTAGCTCTTGAAAAGGAAATAAGTTTAACAGAGAAATATTTTGTATGGAAAAAAGCGAGGGCAGGAAATGGATGGAGGAGGGCAGTGTCCAATAAAGTTTGTTAATAAGCTAATTTCCAAAGTAGACAGAACCTCACACCTCGAAAAGAACTTGAGACTACTTTAAAGAGGAGGCAGGTAACTTTTTACGTCACTCAACTAAAAGTCAGCATTTCAAGTGTTTTTCCATAAACTAGAGACAGACGTGGGCTAGTTAACGTTCCTCCTATTTTAAATATTAGGAAAAGTAGTAATCTGATTCAGACCAGAAGAAAAAGGACGATCCTAATCGAGCACATATATGAGATGGGCAGCCATTAAATGTCAATCATGTCTCCTCTCGCCGTCCTCTCAGATTTGTCACCGTCATTTCAGCTAAACTAACTATAATAAGACATGCCGACCTCCTCCTTTAACCAAACCACTTTATTTTTATAACAAACTCTTAACGTCAACTCGGTCATGGCGAAAAGAAATTATTCAATGTTTAAAAACCCAAGTTTAGTGTGACGATCTGCCAAGTCTGGACATTCAAAAAAAAAGTTCAAGAACCATATCACTTGACTTGCTGACCTTACATTTTTCTTTCTTTTTGGGAGAATTCAAACGTATATATGTAGGCTTGTTTATTATTTTTGGTTAAATAGTTGACATTTTGGGTGGCACAATTGTTATTATTTTTAAACTACTTATATAAACCGTCCAAGTTTCATTTTACTATTTACGCGAAACATTTTTTTCTTTAGTACCAGCCAAGCCACCAACTACCAATTTTCTAATCCTTTTTACTACAATAAGATATTACATAGGTAAAATTGTTGTATCCAAAATGTGTTGACTGCTGTGCATGTAATTTGTTGTTAGTATTTTTCATCTACATTTTTGTTAAACTGTCAAAATGTGGCATTTGATTGAAGGACTTGTACTCGATACCCACGAAATCCTCTTTCGCACAAGGATGAGCCAGAGTTATGCGAAAATAATATTGTTGAATAGAAATTGGATTATGGTCAACAAAGTAACTGACATTCACGGTTGCTCATATATATCAGTAAATAGGTAGGTATTTGGAATATATATGGGAAAGTAATTATTTATAAATATGTGACATTAGATAAGTGGTCTACTTGGGCACAAACAAGCCCGGTGTTTGTGACTTCCAGCTTGGTTCACTTGAATGGAAAGTCAAGTATATATTCAGAGGGAGAGAGTCTATCGTTTTTCAATTTGTTAAGCATGGATAATACCCTTCACAGTTTACAATGGTCACGGCCTGACTGGGCACAAAGGTCTGAAAAAGAGCAGTAATAATAACAATAATAATAATTCCATCTTATACTCTGTTGGGTTAAGGGTGACTTTCATCCTTTATTGGATTTAGATTATTCTCAACACTCTTGAACATATTATATAGCTGCACCGAACCGAACAGTTTGAGCCCTTACGCTAATCTAACAGCCCTTATAACAACCAGGTAACCGGTCTATTATTCTCTATTATTGCTTTCCATTATTATATTATGAGCAGCTAATGTCAGTCCACGAGGATTATAATTGACAATGGGTACAAATGACAAAAGGACATTATTATCGAGAGCCGACCCGACTTGTTTCCACAAACCAACCAGGAGGACAGAGTTGACTTGCTTGTTTATTGTGTTTTCGAGAGAGGGTCACAATAATACACAACCTATATCAGTCAAAGTTTCGTAAACTGGAAATTAACACAAGAGATAGAATTGAGATAACATTGACTATATAGCGAAACATTGGAAATGCATAACACAGTTGTTGTCCCTACTCATTGTTATCCTTTGATCCTATTGTCATCGTCATTGATGTGCCTCATTTCGTTATGAATTGGTCATTGAGCTTCGTCACTTTGGGGAAAAATTCCTTTCCCTCACTTGACTTTATCGTTTATTTTATGTGAAAAGATTTCAAATACTCCAAGTTTTCAAAATTTAAACACCTTTATAATGAATACAAAAAAGTTTCTCTTGTTGAATGTGTGCAACCTTCGTGCTGAGGTTCCATTATTCTCAAAAAAGATTGAAATTGATCATTTTCTCAGACAATACAGGATTGTTCAACAATGGCTGTGAAGTCACAAAATGTGTCTTTCAAATCCAGGTTCAAATGAAATTCAAAATTTTGGGGTGCTGAAACAAAATAGATGAAGTATCATGATGAAGTGGTTCCATTATATTACAAATAATATAATATACCTATCGGTAATTGTGAATTGCTCAAGCGAACAAGCTTTAAGCCTATTTTCAACAAATTTTCATGAAATTCACGGGTTTTTGTTTGCTTCAGATGCATTTTCCTTGGCACGGACTGTCCTTGTAAAAATATTGCACCGGTCAGTAAACGGGTCAATTGGTAGTTCATCATCTTTTGTGCAATCGATAAATAGACTCATTGTTAAATTTAACACCTCATAAACTGTCTACTATTCTTGTTACATTTGGAGCAAACATTTTTTAACAAAAAGAGAGCATTTTTGTACACAAGTTTGACATGACATGGCAAAAGTTTCTCGGAAGAAACTGCCACCTCCCACATATTTTGCACAATGCATGCATCTTTTGAACTATTTTCCAGATTTTGATACTTTTGTATGTTACTCGAATTAAGTATCACATACCATTGGATGAAAACAGCAATGTGCATTATGCTGATTAATAACATGCTTTGAGCAACCATTGAGATACTTTACAAATCAATGATTTCTTTCTTTCATTAGAGGACACGAGTTGAGATCCTCCCTTTAAAAAACGCCCATAACTCGAGCCAGGTATTCAAAGATTTAGATCGGAGAAAGATTCCATCTAAACAATTTTCCTATTTACCGTCACCCTCATGCCCAAAATTCCTTTGATTTTGGTATTTTAGGTGTCCCACCTGGATAACGGATAAAATCCTCACCTTGTGTCCATAACCAATCATTGTAAAATTAAACCAATGCAATGATATAGTTCATGATAAGTAGTATAGAAATAGAGATGAATATTTTATTGACCAAAAGAATTAAAGAAATCTTGACTTTAGACTTTTTGATCGTATCAAGGTGACTTAAAAAGGAGCTAAAATAGCTCAATGAATCACTCTTATTACGTTTTAATGCGTCCTTTTCTGTCTTTTTTTATATCTCTCATCGAATGTGTAAAGTTGAGGTAAAATGATACCCAACTAACCAAACACAGCTCAAAAGAGATAAAATATTTTGTATCCCTGAATCAATCTGACCATCATTAATCTAAAGCTGCACAATTTAGTCTGAAAAATGTCTTGAAATTTAGATTGAATATACAGACAAAATAATGGTTTACTTAATCAGTTTCTCAAATTACACTCTGTTGGCCCATGTAACTGGATATGGGATGGATTCGAAATTAAATTTAACTCTTTCAAATCCCTATCATTTAGATTTATTTAACATTAATTTATATGTAGAATGGAAATGTGATATTTTCAACAAACTCTAAATCGAAATACAAATCTTGAGCAAGCAAAACTAGACTGGTACTAATTTTATATTTTTAGAGAAAATTGCTTTGTCTCTTGCCATATTAAATTTCAAGTCTGTAAGTATAAAAATATTTACAAGTCAAACTAGTGGCAATTAAGTAGATTCATTTTCACACTTAATTAAAAAATATATATATTTTTTCCTTGTTTTTATTGCTCAATTATCATTACCAAATTTAGAAATAAACTGTATTCACTTTTTACCAATCTATTTTAGAAAAATTTATATCGATTCAATTTTCCTTGTAATTACAATTGAATTGAGCTCTTGTGTTGTGGCAAAAAGTATATGTTAATTATTATTTTAGTAGATGACACATATTTACCCAACCATGTTTGTTGACAACTTGTGACGTTTCTCTTTGACACGATAATTGGTTGACGAGCAAAGAAACAATTGCTCAGTGTCAATTCTCATTAGTCCCTCGTCAACGGAAGACGACCGCCTGGAAAGCTGTTGAAGAGATTTTTTTTATTGTACAAGTTATTTCCTTAATTTGTGATATGTAAGTTTATGTAACTTTCTCATATGACTATTGCATATGATCCTGGAAAACTTGATTCGACATCACAAATGTTAAGCGAGCATAAACAAACATACACGCAATAATCATGCCACAGACTTAACATGACTCAAATTAATCCGAATCCTTGCTTGTTAGCGTGATAATTGAAGGCCTGAGCAACGAAACCCCCAATCTCAAACGCCAATTTTGTTGCCAACGGAAGTCGCTTTTTTCTGACAGACAAAAGCCCCAATCTCAAAATTCAAAATGCACTGAAAATTATTAGTTTCGCAAATTCTACTGATAATTTTACAAAATTACTTCCAAATTGTTTTGTTTTTAGTTATTTCGCTTACTATTCGTTTAATTTTAACTTTGTCTTGTTTTTGCTTCGTTTCTTGCCAATTAAATGACTCAACAATTAGCAATTTCGCAAAACGAACTGGTCCACATAAACCAGGGGAGAAAAAGAAAGCTCCAGATTGATCAATGGGAGAAGAAAGCTTCAAAACAGAAGAAAGACAAGGGGGAAGCGTATGCCAATGCCCGTGGGGTCCAAAAGCCGGCAAAAATCCCTCCTCCAGTGGTAAGTGGTCATTCTTTGTTGATTTTTTGAATTTTAATTATTGCTTTTGTTCCACAGATTGTACCTTGCGCCCCCAACTGTACTAAACCAGGATGCGCTCTCCCTCATTTGAGGAGGACCAAAATATTTAACGAATTTTGGGAGACGGGGAGTTACAACTTGCAGAGTGAGACCTTAGGAGGACTGCTGGACATTGTTAATGTTAAACAGAGGACGACAGGAAATCCCAGCCGACGACATCACTCCTACAAGTTTTACTTGCGTGATGATCACGGCGGAAAGCTTGAGACTTGTGCAAGAAACTTTATTCTCACTTTTGGAATCACAAGTGACCGCATGAGGACAATCAAAGAAAAACTTTTGCAGGGGAAAGGAACTCTTGTTGACTTGAGAGGAACAAATACGGTGCCAAGACAAGTTGATCCCACCCTCGAAACCAGAATACTCGCCCACATTAACAGATTTCCTCGTCGTCTGTCACACTACTCTCGACAGGTAAACTTAAATTATTTTTAAGTAAAACACTAAAAATTTCAAATTTTCAGGCTGGGAATCCTTTGAGAGAGTATCTGGATCCTAATCTCACCGTGGCTAAAATGTATCGTCTGTTTGCAGTTGAAGAAGGTTTGGGTGGCGAATTTGAGTGGCTTTATCGGCGAGTCTTTCGAGATCAGCCGCTACGAATTGGAACGCCACGCAGTGATACTTGTGACCTTTGCGACCGATTGTTTAATCGGATGTCAGCCCTTGATGTGAACATTCCAAACGAATTTTTGCAACGCCAAGCAATTTCGACGGAATTAGAAGCCCATCAAGCTAATTCGGAAATTAGTTATGCCGAGCTTCAGTTGGACAGCTCGTTGGCAGATGCGGATGACTATGTTGTTTTAGCCGTTGACCTTGAA
>JAQIXN010000090.1:0-70175 GCA_034698145.1 Proisotoma minuta | reverse complement strand
CGAAATATTTTACTTAAATACATTTTCTACCTAAATATTTAATTTGTACACTTCATAACTCAAGTCTGAAATAAATTTACTTTAACTTATTGATTAGACTTGAAATATTGGTTCACAATAATAATTAATAATTTATGTACTTGCTTTAATACCAATCAACAACCAACTACTGCATCAAATACATATATGCATATGTACCTTTTATTCAATATATGAGTAATACAAAACGTGCATATATAATATTTACAAAAACTTGAATTTTGCAGTAACTTAAAATCTTCAATATAAATTCAATGGAATCAAAATAAACGAGGATGTGATGAATGTTTAGATAATTTCTTTTATTCCCTGCCATTATATAGAATCAATCTCATTGTTTGGAATTTTAACAAACGTATCATCAACAGAATTGCTTCCTTTCCACTAACTCATGAACGACTCCATCTTTTTTCATGCAAAATATTTCAATCCATAATTAATAATTACAAAATATTTCAATCCATAATTAATAATTATTGTCCAAATTATAAAATAATTATCAAAAACCAAATATAATATTGGTTTTCTTGCATGTGCATAAATTTCATTCAAAGCTTTTACGAAGCCATTCAATCTTACTCTTTCATGTTTGGTAGCATCGATCAAGGAATGTTGTTCCGGAGATGCCGCAGTTTAACAAAAAGTTAAATTACATCGACGCCCTAGATATTGACGGCAGCAAGACAGCAATTTAACATTAGCCGGTGATTTAAAATTCGAAACAAAAAATCGAACTTGGAAATATAATATTTGATTCTATCAAATTGAAGTTGAATTTATGCCAACATCACTTTATTTCTTTCGGCAAGAGTATACAATCAAAATGCAACAACATAAAATGCCAAAACTACCCTGCAATTTTTGCATGCCACCAGTCCATATTAAATTACCAACTTGCACCTAAACTTTGCATTCTATAAAAATAAAATATTTTTACTGCAGACTGATGCTATTGTTCTTGGCTTATTTGAATATTAAAAACAATAAAATTATAACTGCATAGTGCCTATATTTTTTGATGTTTTTTTTTATCTGAAAATGGTTTGTAATTTTAGAAAGACAAATCATCATTGATCTTCTCATTTTTATAAATCAACAAAATTTGTCAAATGAGAATTATTTCCTTATTTGATTTTTGTAGCCTATTAAAAATCTGCACAAATATTGAAAGAACTTTTGCAACAAACTTAAATTATTACAATTTGAGTTTATGAAAATCAATCATGTCAATCACATGTTATATAGATCACGTATTGAAAATTTCATCTTGTATTGGAATTAATTTTCATTTATATTCAATTTTTAATAAGAATGTTGAAATTTTTACCTACCGATTAAATTCGAGTCAACCAATCACTGTTTGTTCAAGTTACTAAATACTTGGTGTTTTATGAAAAATATTACTAAAACTATGAACGAATTTGTCAAAATTAAAATTGGTAGTTATTGTGTTTCTTAAAATCGCGAGAAATTGGTACAGTCACTGAAGTTATTCTCAAACGGAGCACATTGTCGAATATTTACTTTTGCTTCTCCGTATTCAGTGAATAATAAAGCTTCGACACCCTTTGCTTTAGTTTCTCAGTGCAGGTGTGTGTGGAAGTTAACACATGTCAGCAATTGCCAAATATGACTAATACATATAGGTAAATACGATCAAAAAATGGGGTATCAATCGGACTCAATGTGTGTTATCACTGTTATCGTATCACGCAACAAATAAAATGTAGAGCACTAAATATAATATGACAACAAATTAGTCAACAAAGATGAGTCACTTTGCCTGGAAGACCTATTTATGCTCAATTTATCCCGAAGTTGACATATGGCGTGGGTTTATATTTATGTAATGCGAGTCTATTATATGGCAGTCATGTTATATTATGGCTTCCCAGTTGTATCCAGCAGTTGTTGAAATCTTGTTTGGCAGAAGTATTTTCGGTCGATAATTTAATCATGTGTAAAACTTCAAGTAATTATTGTGTAAAACAAAACCAAAATAAGGTTGACAAGATCACAGTAAAGCGACAACTAACCCGTTGGAGAATTCTACGTTTGATTGATATTCTAGTCTCTAACGCTAAAATTTAATCATAACCGAGGTTAATATTGTTATAAACAAATTATATCTTTTAAGCAAGGTCAAACTAAGACTGAACAATGGATTGCCTTTTAAAAAACCATTCTACTCTAATTAGTTTTCCGTCTGCGTTTCAGTTTGTGACGTCTAGGTCGAGGTCCATTAAAACGAGATTTAAGTCGTGGAGGCGTTGGGAGAAATAATAAACGTAATTTATTACGCTATGCAATCTGACATTATCTTTAAGTCTAAATAAGTCATATAAGCAAGTCTTTATATCAATCGAATAAACAATAATCTTTATTTCCGGTTTGTGGACGCTTAAATTGGACAGAGATGAGCCGAAAAATTGCAGATTAAATTAAATTAAAATTAAAATATTTTGAATTGGGACTGGTAATGGTAAATAATATACATAGTGCAACTATTACTTATATTAAATGGTAACTAAACTTTAAATCTACAATCTCGATTATAGATAAAATTGTGCTATAATAGAACTGCTATTATACCTTAGTTTTCTACTTGTAAAAATCATCAATATTCTTCATTAATGCATACCGAAAACATTAAGAAAATTATTAAAATTCTCATGTATTTATAAAATTCATACATACATATTTATTTTTTGGTCCCAGAAACTTTATTCAGGGACTATAATACAATTGTTCGCACGATTTTGAGCTTAGCTGAGAATATTGACGCTTCAGAGTTTGATTACTACTTGAAAGAAATTCCCTTCTTGCAACTTCCAATTGGACGTTTCCATTTTTAATACTCTTGAAAATGTTGAGAGCTTCCGCGTGGGTGGAATTAGCAAGTGGCTGTCCATTCACACTTAAAATCTCATCCCCTGAAAATGTATAATAACAAACAATAACTTAAAATGAGCAGACTGCAAATTTTGTTATGAGCTAATAAAGAGAATTATTTGCGACTTTCAAATTGCATTAAACATTTTACAACAAAAGTGACGCATAGTGCAGACGCAAAGAAAGGTAACATTTCAGTGATAGCGTTTCCCACTAGACTGCAGGTAGCGTCAACAATCAAAAGTAATACTAAGGTAATAACAACAATGGAGACGACATTCATATGCAAATGTTTACCTTCAGTAAGTGTCCCCTCTTCAGATGCTTGCCCATAAGGAAATATTCTTTTTATAAATATCCCAGGAACTGGAGAATCAATACCTATAATTAGTGAATTAGAATTAGAATTAATTATTGCTTAAGGGTCATTAATATCATCAATACCACCAATGACAGAAAATCCCAGACTTTTCTTTTTGGGTCCTTTGTTAAACGTGACAGTAAATATGGACAAGCACAAAGATTTTGATCTGCTTGGTTTGATACAATTCCATTCACGGTCTTTATCTCGAACTCGATTTCGGAGTCTTAAGGAAGGAGCCGTCTTTTGCAGCTCTTCCTTTTTAGTCGGCAAAGATTGAGTTACTATTTGAGGGGTTGTTGGATTGAGCATAATGACTGATTTTTCCAAAATCTTCCCATCGTCATTTGTCACTGATTTACATGAATTTAATTTCCGACAATCTTCTGCCTCAATTTCTAAAGCACCTTCCGTTGTCGCAGAGTAACAGTCAATGTCTTCCGATTCGTCAATTTCGTCTGTCACCTCAATAATGACTCCATTTTCTCCTTTTCTGAATCCATTGACTGAGGGCGTTCTTGAAGGTATCAAGGGTTGATTATTAATAATATTATTACCAATTGTAATTAAACACCCTCCCGTAGATGGATAAGAGCAGTTGGATTCAGAGAAAATTTCGTTATTGGAATGAGTTTCAGAGTCTAAAGAATCAGTTTCTAATTTTACATTAGCTTTTGCACTTTGTGAATTTGTACATTGTTCGGTTTCATTGTCTGTTTCAGATGATGGGGATTTGGATGAATTTCTTGGGGATTCATTCCCATTTCTAGTAGAATCGCTGTCGTAACCACTTTCTTCAACCCCATTTCCACTATCTCGTTTGCCTATTTTCCTCTTCTCTAGCATATCCCCAATGGAATAGCTTCTTCTTCCCCAAAATGTAGGACTAGAGCTTTGTTCATCTATTTCAGAAGGGTTACAGTGTAATAAATCGATTCGGATTTGCTTCAATGGGTCGAAATTCCTGTTATCAGAACTTTGGTGGTCATCGTCGACAGCTGATGAATGATCTTTATTGTTTGTTTCGGATAACAAATTTCCCATACTGTGGTAAAACCCTTTGTGCATGAAATTTGAAGACAATAAACACACTTGCTTTTGATCTTGATCTTGAGAGGCGGAAACTCTGAGGGATTTTGTAGATGATTTTTTAGGCTCTTCTTGTAAGGATGTGAGTCTTGATCTTATGTATGCATAAGGAAATGATGAACGTTTAGCACTCGTGGTGGTTTGTGGTGACAGGCATGAAGAATCCAGAAATGGGGTTGACGAAGTGGACGTTGACATATCTCGGTATCGACCTGGTAGCGTTCTGCTCTGATTTACATTTTGGAGTGACAGATTTTCACAACTCGTAGTTTTGCTTAGATTATGCGAATATTGCGAATTGCGAATTTGTGTTAAAGTTGATGACTGAAAAAAGTTTGAGATTGACGAGTATTTTGAGGAATGAGCAATGTCATCATCCTCTGGAGAAATATTATATAAACTATTAAAATGTTCCATTTCATTAGTGTCAAGATCAACTGTGTCAGTTCCTTTATCTTGCTTGGGATTGGGTGCTTTCCCTTTGTACAATCTATTTGGTCGAGACAGTAAAAGCCGAAGTGATTCTACTCTACCAATTTTTCTCTTCGGGGAATTTGATACAATTGTGTCATTTTGTTGTTTTAATTGAGTAGAGACTCTTTGACATGATATTGGAATTCTTGACAAGGATGTCTCATCAAATTTATCTTCTTCTGGATAAAAGTGAAGAGTTTTTCTTCTGTTTGATATCACAGATCGACTTAAATGCTCTGAGGATTCAGAACGTTTCAATGAATCCCATGGACGAGAAACTCTTTTCCAGGTAGACACTAAACAAACAAAAAAAATATTACTTTACATATAAATAAGTTAACTCATTTGGAGAGAGTAAGATTGTAATTAATTTATAGTTATTCACATGTTTACTACCGGTACACTGGTAATGAAATTATATGGAATATTTGACAGAGTTCACAGCATTTGTTGAATATTAATTCAACAGGTAGGTAGCAGAACAAGCCATTAGCTGTAAATTTCCGTGAATTAATTTACTTTGCATAACTAAACGAATCCAAATATGGGGTGGCAGTTTTATAAGTAGGTAGATCAAGTAACAATTTCAATTTACCCTTCGGTAGTTATAATTTATTTAATAATGAAATGCTTTTGTTAGAAATGACTTGCCATTTGTCATTTTGGGTTTGTCTGCCAATTCTTGTGATTTTTTAAACGTCAGATGAACATCTTCTGCATCAGCAGGACGCTTGGTTTCTAGTACTAATTTTGATCTGGGTACGTTTTTGGGGTGCATCGAGTTTTCTTCGGTGGGATTCAAAGGAGTCATTCCCACAAGGCGAGGGTCATCAAATTCCATTTCTCTCCGACGATTAAACAGCCTCATAATTTCCGGTGTTGGAATTTTACCAAACTCTTTCCTTAATATTCTTCATAATGATGGTATTAAAGAAGATGAGTAATTCGCACGACTCGTCTCCGATTTGTTTCACTGCGTCGCGTTCCGAGTTACGCCATTCTATTCAACGGCCCGAGCGTTTCCTGCAAATGAAAGCAAGTAATTGTTAAACATCTTGAAAGAATTGAAACTTTATTGTTAAATGTCTCGTTACGTTTAATTCAATTTATTTTGTTCATTGATCAGAACGTTGATGTAATTTATATGTTCCTTAAAATAACCGGAATTTCACAGATAAAATAAGATAAAGCAAAGGACACGTCGATTACGTGGAATAACGTAGCATATAGTACAAACCAAAATGATAAATTTTCATTGAAAGTGTAACAAACCGTCAGAATGATAGAATAGTGGAAACAAATTATTATCAATATGTATCAGAAAAAGGGAAATCAAACAAAAATTATATAATTTGTATATTTGCAAAAAATATGCATATGAAAAATTGTTGCTGTTATCTTCATTCAAATGGTACGTGCAGCAGAACTTAAGGTGAACTTTAAAACTTTGTTAAATGTCTGCAAATGACCAACTTTAACAACTGCAATTTCATGGCCTTATATTTTTGAATGTGATCTGACAAGTAAAATACCTAAATAAAAAGTCAGCTTTTTCAATTTATTGGAAGCTTTCAGCTCAACTGAACAATACTGAATTTGAAACTGGGACAAGTTATGTATCATATACTATATTTTTTATTTAGTTTGCCTAAATCAACTTTATCAAGACCTTGATGACCTTTAAGTGAAATTTGTTTGCTTTCTTTGAATGTTCAGTTAAGTTCTTTAAATTTTTACTTAATTGGTGGCATCAAATCCTAAAGCAGTTAAATAGGAAGTGGTTTCTAATCCCAAAATCAATATTTTGCGTGTTCATTTTTTGCATGGAATATTAAAACCAGTTTCCCAAGATGATTACCTGCAATGATTAACCAAATGCAAGTACCTGGTAATTACTGAAAACGAAAGCCCATTAATAAAGCGAAAATTTCTTATTATAGAGTAGAACATTATGTAAGAGTAAAGACACCATTGCAACGTCCAAATTAAATATAACCAAAAGATCAACCTCAACACTTAGGTCTTTTAAATAGCCCAACGTTTTATGGAAATCGCGATATTCTTTTCATATTGTATTTGTATCAATTTATTAATTTCGAATGGAGGAATTATTTTTAAAATATTATTTAAGTCGTTAGCAAATACTTCTTGCTGAAAAGATAAGAATAATCTATCTTCTATCTTTTAATAAACATGGGTAATTTAAGACCTACATTTAAAATAGTTTTAGATACTGAAAAATTAAACTTTTTCAATATTTTAAAGCTAATAACTGTTTCTTACTTTTCCAAGCAGTGAGTCTATTAGAAAAGTTTAACTGAATACAATTGAAATTACTATAATTAATTAATGAAACGGGAGGCAAGCTGAGACAAAAGTATTACTTTATGAAGTAATGACTCGAGCTTTGGATTGGAATTGGTATTTATTTAGCTTCTTATTTTTTTTTGACAAAACTTGAGACTAAAGCAACTTATGTATGCAACATTATTATTGCTTTGTCAATGTCTAAATGTTTTGAGACGTTTTAAACCATTTTCGTAAAATCTTTTGTTTGAAAATAGTAATTTTATATCCAACAAGACCACACATTTTGTGGTAGCAAAAAACTCACTTTATTCTGGTATAAATTTTGGATGGTATGGTTTAAAAAGCCTAACGATAGTAACGATTGGCATTTTATGTAGGCTATTAAAATCAATGGAGCAAGAAATTTGGCCATTTAAATTATCTCATCAATCCGATTTCAATTGATGGAAAACTATTAAATACTTATCAAGTATATATTTAGTCCAATTTTTTTTTAATTCAGTTCGTGTCTTATTAGATATTGAACCAATTTTCAAGTGAAATTAAATCAAATGACATTCATAGCCAAACCAATCCATGCTCTATTTTACAGGGTCAATTTCTTCTTGCCATCGCCATAATAAAATAAAGCAAAATATATTTTAATTATGTTTAATATCGAGTTATGTGATATTTGTCAGTTTGTTTTATTTTTTACAAATATAAATGTTTTCGTAATACTGGAATGAAATGCAATTTACAATATCTAGCACATTTGAAGAACAAAGGATTCTCAGTTTCTCAGTGGGTAACTTTACACCCACACATTTCTCAACACTTTTTATCTCTGCGTCCAATACGCAAAAATGTAATCTTCAAAAGCCGCAATTATAATGGAATTTGGATAATGAAATTCTCAAGATTTAAATTAATTCTGCATGAAACCGAGACTGGCGTAATGTAATTGTGTCATGTTTTCTCATTGTTCAAAATATTGTTCTGGTATCTTTATAATGATACAAAACTCATCTTGGAAAACCCGTTAAAACGAGCCGTTCAGGCAAAACCAGCAATTTACCAATTCTGATATTGAATTACATTCTTCCACAACCTGTTAAAACGCTGGGATCCTTAAATTAAATTGAATGCCCAACAAATTATATTACATTAAATCTTGCTAGTTAGCGACCAATTACACAAAGAACTAAAAGGAAGTGATGACAATCGAAAAGCCAGGGAAGGCTATTCAAGCATAAAAAATAAAGTTTACAAATTGTAGTTGCCGATATAATAATAAAAGTCTCCGTTACCACTACCACCAAGAGATCTAGCTGTGATAATCAACGCATGAATCTGATATCCAATTTATCTTGCACACTTAACATTTCAGCGTATTAGTTGCATAATAGAATTTGAAAAAAAAAATCTCAAAAGAACTTAACCTCAACTCTAAAATTGTTTATATATATATTATCCAAATCTTAAAGAAATATGAAATTATTCCAAGAATCAAACCTCAAAGAATCGTTTTTTGGTGGTTCCTTATTGAACAGTACATATATAAAAATCGTGTCTATGGGGTAATTGCTTTTGTACTTTTCAATGCATAAGTAATATCTAAATTTAGACTAGTAAGTGTCAATACCTAGCGCTACAAGGCATCGAAGGATTTATAATTTACTTTTGCATTAGGAATTTTGAAACTTGTAATCAACATACATGATGGTTCTGCAAGGTCAAACTTTTAACCGTAATGGTTATGCAAATTTGATAGCAGATCAAGTACGCTCCATGATGTAATCTAGAAGGGATAATAATATTTTTAACATTATCTGAATTTAACGGAAGTTCCACCGGTCTTTTTGGGTTGCATAAAGGAGTTGAGCTTGGACCTATTTAATCCCAAGATGTGGACCCCTGCTGTTTATATTTCCCTCTTACTATTACATCCGATTTAATTGGAAATAAACCGCTTAAACAACTATAATTCCGTGTTTTAATACCAAAATAATTACATTAGTCCTTTAGAGTTATAATGGAACAAGATGGCAACAAAAGTTCTATAAAAGCGTCAATCTGCTGTCTGACGAAAGCAAAAACATACTGAATGTGTGTATGGATTATCAGCGTTAAGTATTGTACAAAGTAACTAATAATTTTGTTTTAATGCTCGACCTTTTGTTAATTCCTGATGTTATCATTTATAAAATATAGGAACAAAGAAGTCCAACACGGTAATGACAGTAACCGCTATAAGTCAGCTTTATTCTCAGCCACTCAAGTGGTCATCTTTCAACGCATCTACATCTATTCATGCGTAAATGATATATCGTTTTTGTGTACGAAATTCTCTAACAAAGGCCTAGAAGAGGAATTTGAAAAGTAGATTAGTAAGGTTCCATTTAAAATTAGAATTAAGTCACACATGTAAAGTAAATATTAAAAGATAAAACTATTGTTTCATTCAAGATAAACTCATCTTCCTAATTGAAAATGCATGAACATATATTATTAGTTGATAAATCGTGACACAATTAAAATTGCAAGAATTTTTATAAACAGCACTTTTAAATAATTGTGATGTGTATACATTTAGATACGTATTAATTTGAAAAACATAACGTCACGTATGTCAATATCTCTTTGAAAATTTTGTGATACAGGAAAACAATTATACATATTTCTGTTTCTTTTGCTAATAACATATTATTCTAATACTTTTAGAATTAATAACATGGATAGATAAAACTGCTTTAAATAATTTGCTTTGGTTGCAACTTTTAATCCTTCAGGCAGGGACGCCTCCCATTTTGCAATACAGAGTTAATTGTAACCGAATAATAACCAAAAAGTAGACTGTCAGAACTAGTTTAACTTTAAAGAATTGAAAAGATGATAAAAGCTAACATAATCTTTTTAATGAAAATAGGCGGTACAAAATTGCCCACTGCCTGATCTTGGTCAGACAGAAGAATGTCGGGAAAAATTTATGGTCCGATACACAATTAGTTGACACCAATCCTGCCAGATTATGATTACTTTATTAATTCATTTCATGGTGCTTTTCTATCTAATGTCAACTTAGTTTTATTAAAACAATTCCGAGACTTAATAAATAGAGCAACTTACACTTGCAACAATTCCGTCATTCTTATAAACAAATCCTTAAAATCGCCTGTAGCTATGTTCATCCATCCATCCATCCATCCATCCTTAATCTCAGAATCAACAACTACTACTGACACAATTTCATTGCAAAAACCGTTGTTACAATGGTCATCAAAAAATGAAACATCAAAACCGTAAAGAGACATGCAGTGATGACAGCAACATGAAGAAAGAGTGAGTAGAACACATTTATCATTGAAATAGACGATTCTTCGTCGTGAATTAGGCTCCCTACCATTCGCTCCCTATCACAACTGAATAATAAAATAAAATTGGAATTTACCAGCTTTCAAAAGACTTTGAAAAAATCATGAGGTTCATGTCAAAATTATGACAAAATTTTACTTATGTAATCCGGCGTATTTAAGTTGAAAAATTGTTTTTAGGACCTAGAATTTTATTTTGGTTTCACCATTGTACATTGTATGCAGATTTTTTGTAATTTATCTTCTATTTACTGGATTCTGAATCTGTCAAAGATATATAGAATTGTTTTTTTAATAATGTTCAATGTCGTGGGTTGTATTGTTACTATTGTTGATGTAGTAGTGTTATTCTGGTTCAATTTGAATTGGAACCTTTTCATGAAAAATCACAATGTTAAGTGTATACATATATATATATGATGGTTCCGTTCTTTCCATTTGTTAGTTTAATTATTCAAAGAAATAGAGGTCTCGTTTTATTTGTTGAAACAATCAATTAGCAGCTGGCTCCTTAACCCAACCGCTACAAAACACAATGAATTCAATTGCCCTAGAGGATAAGTTAGTGTCCCGGTTAAATGTGTGAACAATTAAGTTTCAAATTGAATTTACTGCAGATCGAGCAATAAACATGCTACCTTAACCCACTAGAAAATTTTACGAGCCAAGAAGCATTGATGAAAGACTAAAAACATATAACATGAAACGCATCATTTCATTCAAATAGACCAAATCTCTGCATTCTAATGAATTTTAAGGTGTAAGCTTACGCAACAATGCCCAACACCTGCTCATTTTCAACTCACACTGACTAATAACGTATTCTCATTTCCTGCACACAACAATTGACCAAGCACTCGCCCTAACCGATCAACCCAAACATGAGTTAATGCACTATATTGCATTGTCATTCAATCAACTGATTCAGCAACAAATAAATCAATTTCTTGGTCCATTTTATGACAAGTTGAAGCATTAAGGTAAAATAATTAACATGAATATTTGATTTATGCAACATAAGAAATGGATTTAAGAAAAACACTATGTGCATATATTATTTAAATTAAACGCAAGCTGTTCTTTACGTAGTTATAAAATGCCAAGTAAATTAAAAGCATTTTTTACGGAAGCAATAAGCAAGTCTGATCTCTTACTCATCGATGTATTCACTGCTAAATATTTGTTATTAAAAATGAAATTGATGTGTTGCATAAGTAATTGTAGAATCAAAATTTAATGGTCTTCAATCAAATTAAGTTTGTATGACGCTACCCACTTTTTCATCTCTGTACACAAAACAAAACCAGAAATGAGTTAACCAAAATTTGTTAAATAAATCAATCTTGCAAGTTGCAATATACAAAAACCAAATAATCAAACTACCACATTTTTCTTTAAATTTATATTCTGGAAAAAGCTTGATTTCATAGCTAACACATTCGCATTTATTTTATGATCATTAGCATTAGTATCGACTACACGTAATTTAGCCAACCAATTATTCATTTTCGCGATGCAATCAAAATAAAACATTTAAGAGGAACATTGAGAATTTTTACTCAATTTTATTTTATTGTCTTAAGAATAAATGTGAGTGTGCCAAGGCAAATGAGAACTGTCTGCAATCGGAATTACATTTGGAAAAATCAAGCTGTTGCAAATCTCACAGCTTAAAATAATGGAGCATCATAACAATCTCAAGTAAAATTAAGCGTACGAATTGAAATTAAAAGTGGAATTTTAGTTATTTTATTATCTTCATCTCTATCGATGTTGCAAATCACTTACTTATAAATTCTTTACCTTACTCTCAAAGATATACAACTCAATTATTGCTAATGAGCTTCATCTCAGCAGCAAAGAAGTTATTTATGAACTGACAGAAAAATCATCCTCGACTGCATGTTTCATTACATAATTGTTTTACTGGTTGATTTTTTAATTGCCTGTTCAATTTAGAATTGCCAAATTATAAACACCTTCAACCCATGATCAAAATCCCAAAAAAGCTTCAGTCAAATTAATGGGGACAAGATCTAAGTTCTGCACATGCATATAAACATTTAAAGGTAAAGAGAATGACATAACAAAAAAATAACTGTCTTTTGTGTTTATTATGTCCAAACGAACATCCATACATACATACATGTCATCGTGTATGCGCTTGGTTTTGTAGCAATGGTCATTATAGTGTCAATATCACTTCATTGTTATATTGAAATAGGACTCAAGTCCTAGTTAAAATATTTAGTTTTGTAAGATTGCCTTCAAATGTATGAAAATCTACAATTTTTGTTTCTCAAGGTCGTTAATAATTTTAAAAACAAAATTTTGTCATGTATTCTCTATAATTTGATGTTGTTCAATCTGTCAGATTTGTTGACATCATTATAATCAAAAGCTGTGTTTGAATGTCAAATCGTTCTACTACAATGACACGAAATTAATTGGATTTTGCAATATTTCTCTGGATGCCTAAATTATAACTATTCGTATAATTTGATTGCAATGGCCTAAACAGCAAATTTGGCATTTGCTGTTGGATGAATGGATAAAGCAGAACCTTGCTAATTTACTCTTAGATAACTTTCTTCACTACTTGTCCACGAACACTTTTTAAAACTTTTGTTTGTACTTGGATTAGTTGCATATTTCCGTTTGAAAGCTTTGATTTGTGGTTGTTTAAATTGGCATTGAATATTAACTAGTTATAAAAGGTAGTTAGCACTTTTCGTTTTGTATTGTTGGAAAACTTTTCAATTTTAAAGAAATATAATTCAAATGTCAACAATAAGGACCATCAACAATAAATAACTTGCTTTGCTAAACGTGACTAAAATACAGTATACTTTTATCAATTGAACCTCTCGTTCATTTTATTTCTTCAAATGTTGTCTTGTCTTTACTTGCTAGCTGAAATATTAATACTTGAGCAAATATTATCAGTGAAATTACTAAACAAGATTCGTTATCCTAATTAGCAAAGCTTTGGTAAGTTTGGTAAGAGGTCTAGGCCTCTTTATTTGCATGCTCATCATCATTTGCGGCATTTCTAGCATGCCTTTTGATCTGTTGCTATTTATTGACATTTCTCGATTATTAAATCCTTTGACGTGAACATTTCTTTTGTTTATAATTTTAGAAAGTTGGGATGCTAATAATATTAATATTTAGTCACTACATGACTTTGGAAAGCTTACATAAGAATTCATAAGATGGAATAATTTTAAAATAAGCTAACAAAAATGTTTTTAGTTGTACAGGACAAAATATTTGTCTGTGGTCGAGAATGGCACTAAGTAGTTTATATTGTTTGATTATGAGGTATTAGTGCATAAATGGAAAGATATGAGTTCGTAGATGATAAAATCTCTCAGCATTAATTAAGTATATGTTGGCAAAAGCATTTTTACCAGCGACTATTATGCACGCCAAGTCCAAAATTGGAGATTATACACGGTCAGCTTTACCTATCGACACCTCTGCTTATGCACAAATAATAAAATACAAATGTAAAAAAACACATAAAGTGGCCAATGATCGTCTTATTCCAATCATTTTTATTTGACTTGCATATCGTTGAGAAGATTGTTAAAATTCCTAGCCAAAAGAGACACTTGTTTGGAATGGCGACAGCAATAATACATATTTATTCGCAGTTTATATGCATTATTTTATATATTTCTACTTTGCTTTTTATTTATGAGAACAAATCTTAAATATTGGATATATGAAGAACTCAAGCGGAAAAGAATTAACAAAAGCGATACCCTTTTAAGGTCGGTTCAATTAATTTTAATCAACCGAGAAACAATACATTGAATGAAGAGAGTGTGTCGTAACAATAAAGTAACACTGAGTTCCTTACCGATAACAATTTAAGCATATAATCAGGGAGAAACACAAATAATTTTGATTTCAAAAAAAGATTTGTGCATCAAGATAAAAAATAAGTAATACGTTTGACACTGCAACCAGCTACAATCTCATTTGCTCATAACAAGCTCGTAAATTGGATACGGCGTAAATAAACATGTTAACAAGGAAAGGACTAGGTGACAAATACCACAAACAAGGTTTGTATCAATAGCTTAAATCTTTGGGAGAAATGAAAGTGTTCTAAAATTAATTCTGGTTACCTGACATGGCATTAAAAAGTAAAACCTCAACCCAGACCAACAAGTAAGAGTTAGTTAACCCAGGTTTGAACTGAAAGTGACACCTCAACAAAAATTTTTAAAGTTAAATTAGTTGATATAAAGTAAAACGAACTTTGAACCAGTGGCCAAAGTTGCTTTGTGATTCAAAACCTGAAATTTGGAGAGATTTTAGAGGAGTAAAACCCATCAATTATTTACTTGTAACCTAATGTCATAAATTATGCGGTGCGATATGAAAACAATACAAGACAGAGGCACATCCTTTTATTCGCCTAAAAATTTGCTTAAAGCATGTCATTCTATTCATAATATATGCATTATTAATTTAACTTACTTTCCTTGATGCAACCCATCATATAGCCTAGCAAACTTGAAATTGAGTGTTTTAACAATTATAAAGTGACCCACTGAAATTCTCTGTCGTAGTCCAATAATTGCATTTTCAAGTCAGTGAATAACATAATAATCCAATTTTAATAAGTTTTTTGGTGTGACACAATTGTCCATTTTAGTCCACAATTCCACAACCAATAAATTTTGATGAACTTGAATTTCAAGGGAAACATGAAGTTAAAATCCAAGAGCATTAATTTTGTTAAGTAGATCAAAAGAAACTTATTAAGTCTATTTAGTAAAATAAATTAAGATGACATATTTGGCATTTCATAAGACCTACATACATGGAACTGTATATAAATAAATATACATATTTAGGTGGACAGTCTGAGCAAAATATGAAATGATATGTTACAACGACGCTCTAATTCCCACTTGAAGCTTTTTATTTAAAAAATAATTTTTGTTTTCAATTTCAGAGACTGAAATCACTTTTGTCAGTTGCAATAAATTGATAAATTTATGATTTCAAATTAATAAAATGTGACTATGAGAAAACATTGAGATTAAAAATAAAGCTAATTGTGAGAGCATGCATAAAATAGTGTCTTTAAATTTTGTAAATTCATTTAGTTAGTTAATTTAAATTTTTGGCTCAAATTTCATGCTCGGTTGGCATATGTAATAAAAGTTAATCTTGAACTTTGCTGATGGAATACAATAATGCAACCAATATCTGCTAATCGATGTGTATCATTCGTTAACCTCGGATTCCATAATAGAGCAAGACATAAGCGAGCTCTATCATTATTTCATAATTAAATTAACTCACACACTAAAGATTACGTCCTCTCACAGTTCACCAAATCTAAAACTTTCTACATGTCTGATTAAATTACGTGTGCACGTGCTTTGATGAAACATTTCATCTCAATCAATTACCACAGAGGTTACATGTTATGTCTAGCATATTTTTTTGATAAATTGCAAGGCACCAATTTCATTTTTACTATATGTAATATTTCTGTTTATTTATTCACTCTCTTCTCTTTGAACTCTTACATCTTTTTGATAATGATTTCGTGGATGAGTGACGAACAGTAGGAAGAAGTCATTCATGAAGAGATGTTACAATAATAGTATTAAAATGAATGCAACTAAAGTGCAAATTATAAATTGCAATGTAATATTTATTATACAGATAATATTATTATCATACAGACATTTAATATTTTTAGACCAAACGAAAAGCGAAAGGCCCTCAACGTGTATGAAATTGAATGATTTACTATTGAGTATTGTTAGCATTGTTAGTTAACAGCCAAAATGTAGATTTAATGATGATTACTCTATCATAACATGTGCTTCCCATTGTACACCTCTAAAAGATGCATAAGGAAGTTTCGAAAATGGAAATCTTGCCACCGCATAAAAATGAACTTTGCAAAACTTATTGGGTGTGTATGTATGTATTATTCTTGTTTCTTGTTTAATTTCCATTCACAAAATTTATACCTTTTAATCTTGTCGCCGAAAAATTCATACAAATAAAGGCGCGTGGCTTTTTAGTACGTTTATAAGCCATTGTATCGACCAACTTTCCAATAACATAAAAAGTGTGAAACTCGTAGATGTGCTTGAAATAAATAACTTATGATTTATTATACTCAATTAAGCATAACTTGTGAAAGAGCGAATGTATGTACTGACCGAAGCGCAATCCGTAACAAATTTTGCTGTCCACTTTTCTTAAGCTTCATTCCATGCCCATATTCAGAAATTCAAGGATTAACGTGACATTTCCTTGTCCATCTCAAATCACAATTTTTGGAATATACAAATTTTCAGAAACAGAAAACTTTATACACAGATGATGTCTGGTGTCGGCTGAAATGCGGTGTCAAAATAAACCGTGGAACCAGGAAAATATTTTATGGTACATTTTATTTATTTTTAATCATTGGTTGCTCAATCTAAATCCAAGCCATTCTAATGAGTTATGTAGAGAAGTTAAATATGCATATGATCATTTTTGATGTCAAAATGATTTGCTCAAGGTAAAAATTCAAACAAAGTATAAACAAACACATTGTTTTGTTATCAATTGAAAAGATGAGACAAGAAGAGCTTCCTTAGTCTAAATACCAACAATTAAAAGCCTTTTTGTGTGTAAGTCATTCGTTCATTTTTCTCATCAATAAAAACACATTTACGCTTGCTGATGACAATTGAGTAGAATTATCTTTACATCTTTTCCAAAAAAAGTAATTGCCAGTTTTAGCAATTAAATAATATATCTTTGTTTATGAATATATTTAAAATAATTATTCTATTTAATATTCCTAGTAATTATAATGACGGAATGTTTGTTCTGTTGACCACAATGTTAGTCCTTTTGAACAATTATCATCTCAAATTATACACCAATTTATATCGTCAGTGAGTCAGAAAATTACTTTTATTTGATTTTCTAGTAATAATGTGGTTTCATAATAATTTGGTCAATGATGCAAAATGGTCTGTAATTCTTTGCACCGAAGGTTATCTAAAATTCATTGCATAAATAACATTTAAAAATATTTATGTAAACTATACTAATAAAAATAAAGATAATTTGTTTAATTTTATGACTCTCAGAAAACTACGCCCGAAATTACTCGGCCCGTGTACGCTAAATACGAATGTCACAAACATGAGAATATTATCATAATCTTGACAAATAGGTTTGGTTTTGTCATCATATTATAGTGCGATATAGTAATTAGGCACATATATGTGTAGTCATAAACATTTGTTTGGTGTTAACTGAATACTTTTGGCATTCCAAATGTCAAATTTGTGAACAAGGCAGAGGTGTTGCTTTCCCTGAAAGGCAAATTAGATTAATCAACAACGTTAAAAGGGGCTTGAAAGATACAAAAGATCTTGACTGAAAACTCCTCGCGGATTGATGAATGAGGGTGGAATCAAACCATTTTCGGAAACCAAGTCGAACATTTGTGAGCTAACGACCGTTGATCTGATGCAATAAATTATTCATACACAATTTGGAATAAATAATCATCAAACTATCGCCAACATTTTAACGAGCAGTAAAATGCATGCAAGAAGACCCATTAATGGGGATGTCATGTGTGGACAATGACGCCTTTTCTTTATGGATAAAAATTTGGTCACGTCTGACGTCCTTGATATTCCTTCTCAAGTTTCTAGCACAAAACCTCATGGTGTCCTAGTCTTACTATTTGTAATATCATTTCCCTGGCCAGCTAGTTGGTCAATTATTATTTACTTATATAAAGACAAATGTGTTGCGCAAAACATAATGGAATTCTAATGTTTGCGTGGTGAGATTACATTGTATTTAAAAAGTGTTTATGCAAATTGAACATGTTGGCATCTTTTAAATAATTACCAAAACTGATTTAAACTTAAGAAAATGATACATCTTCAGTCATAACAGTTAAAAGTGAATTGAACTACAAAAATCAAAGAAGGAAAAGCTAGCCGCAAAGGTTCACAAAAAGGACAGTTAATTCTCATTAATTGCTCCAAGAGCGATAATTGCTTGAAGCAAACAAGTGTCATTAGATAGATTCTCCCTATTAACTCAACCTTAATCGAAACCAAGCCAAATTTTCTTGCAAATTATTTGTTCCTCTTTAATAATACAACGTATACTATGTGTGCTTTTACAATTTATGCGACTGTTGACTGTGACATTTAATGAGTGAACTGGGCCATTCTCTTAAGACGTCCAACCGTCACACACAAGAACTCACTCATTTTCCTTACATGACTATTAACTTTAAATGCTCTAAATAACCAGCATTGGGTCGGTCTCTGGTTTTTCTAAATATTGCTATTATGAAAAGCGAAAGTTCTAGACGATGTGAAAAAGAAATGTTAAAAAATATTATCCCTGCCTGTTCCATCTAATAAATGAGCATCAAAAACATGTCAGTTAAAATACGTAAATGGACTTCATTAAGCAGTTTAATTTAGTGAATAAATTTCACATTGTTGTTGTAAGCAAAGATTCGGCAGAGGAGGACAAAAGTTAAAGGAAAAGAGTTGGTTCAACCAACCAACTTGGTTGCAGATATAGGTAATATTTTACTTGTGTTTTCACAATGCACTGACTGAATGACTTGGCCTTGTCAAAACATGAATTGGGTTGCAATTTAAAAATGAAATCGATGGAAATCAAAATCAAACACAATCTCTTGCAAACAAAGACAATGGAAAATGATAGAGTCAGAATTTCAAGTGGACATAGGCCTAGTGTAATGAGGGAGCACTGACTAATCTTTATGTCATCTTTAGATTAACTAGCCATAAATGACGGTATCTTTCATCTCTCAACAATATCAATTACAAAGGATGTCATAATGAAAATATTGATTCAAAATGCTACCATATAATAATAGTCTTTAATTATTATTTATGATTTAAACTACCCACATATACATCCTACGTGAAACAAACTGGCTAATTTTAATAAATTGTATAATTTATTAATTAATTTACTAGAGCGTACACAAAAATTCGTATGCGGAAATATGTACACATACAAGTTAATGTTAATTTTCCATTTTCCAGCTAAAATAAATCCTTACGATTAGTAAAACAAGCTCTCAGGTATAATATAATGTAGTATAAAAAGGAAGAAAATGAAACAGTTATCTGCTAAATGACTTTGATAATCTTAATGCCAGATTTGCACCTTTCTAAAATATATATCATGATTTATAATTTTAATTAATGCTACACAATGGTTTATAATCAAATTCATGAAACGAACCAAAGCAATGCAGCTGAACCTGTAGCAATCGATAATTATTATTGAGAAAAATTGAGCTTTAATATCGAGCTACTCCCTTTGATTGTTGACTTTCTGTCAGTGGTCATTAATTCCATTGAGTTTGTTAATATGGTTAACAAATAATAATAATAAGTATTTACTTGTACGCCTTCACGGTAAATTTCAGGGTTAACCAACTCATGAATTAGTTCATCCGTCCATCCGACTGTCAAAATCATATTCAGGTTCAAATTCAAGAGGCTACCACATACAGATAATAGATAAATTTGGTTTGTTGTCTAGAGGTTACTAGTTCTTTTTGTTTGGGATATAATATTTATTTAATGGACACCAAATTTAGAAGCTTTGACATAAATTCAAGTGTCTCATATTAACACAAATAACTAATTTCACGGAACATGATCCGCATCAATGAGACCATATGTACCTTTATAATAAAATTGCGATTTGTTATTGGCTGTGGGTGCAGTACATTAATTTATATATTTTATATGAGGAACACTCTAAATTAAAGACTTGTCCCCAGAGGCCCTAATTGAATTCATGGGGTGTTGACTTTTCAACTTATTAATCCATCAATGAATGAGTTACGCTGTATTACATGGTTATTATTATTACTATTTTTAATAGATAATTGTGGCAGAGGTGACGAAATATCTTGAATGAAAATCTCTAAATTAATACAATGTAATATCAATCTCTTTTGATTTTGTTTCTTTCTCAAGTCTCAAATTGAATAGAAAGATGCCCCAGCATGCCAAACTATGAATGAAAATGAAGAGTACATGATCATTGAAGAAGCATCAAATGATAACACACTATGCAAGACCGTGGGGGTATATTACTGCACAATCTGATCAGAAATTACGCAATTTTTAATACGAAATTCAATTAAGAATACAAATTAAATTTCATTGAAAAAATTGCTGAATGCATGCTCTATACAAATATTACAAAATATAGCATGTAATGGGCTCAAAAAAAGTTTTGCTGCTTACCGAAGAAATTTGAGATCCTGATGCATTCATCTGGACAATACGAGTGCTTATTTAAAAGTAGCTATATCTCATTCCTCTTGTCTGGACAATTTTTGCTGCAAGTAATTAATTCTTAAAGTAATTTTATTATCGCCTTTGCACTTGTCAAAGATAATAATGTATATCTAAAATATCCAACCATTAGCGTCACATTTTTTATGAATAATGTAGAAATGCCCGAAAAGTTTATTTAACGAATTTGCAAACCACTACCGAATTTGGAATTGAGCGCAAGACAAAACAAATGAGTAGGTTGGAAATTGGAATTTTAATTCAACACAGTGCGAGTTTTCGAGTTTTGGCTAATGTTCTACTGCACCGGATAAGGTTACACGAACAATAATAATTTTATTACAGTCTCGGTTTTATTATCCACTTGGCTTGCAAGTTTCCCTTTCCTTCAAGGAGTCGATCACAATGAACCCGATATCTTTCTGCAGCTTTCGTAGTCGTGGTCAGTTAATTAGCTAAAATCCAATGCGGCTTGTTAATCTTATCAACTCCTTTAAATTCAATCCACATCCTCTGCGCAATAATCCAATGATGATATCCCGAGAATTGCATAGAAAACACGCTTATTATAGACGGAAGTTTTTCTTGATTTTAGATTTAAAACTGGACTAGCAACTTCTTCGGCACAACAAGTTAATATGAAAAATGTTTAAACAATGAGGAAAACTGAGGTGTTTAATTTACTTTTATTTGCACCTTCGTTTTGCAATTACACGTCCAATAATTCACCTATACTTTGAGGTAGACAGGAACTTTAATTTTTTCCTTAAATTAAATTCTCAAGTTAAAGGATTGAGTGAGAATTATTTCTTGTGCACCTTGAAAGTATCTGAGAGATGAGAAACTGATACAGTCTAAACGAGTTTTAAAACTATGAATTGGCTAAATAAACTTGGTGAGATTTTGAGATTAAGTTTGCTTCCCTTTCTTGGAGGAGTTGTGATGAGGTTTGCAATGTTTTACCAACTAACAACTAACAACAACTCGGTAGTTGTGAATCAACTTCATTCACCAGAAGAGACGTAATGTTGTAGGCTACAACTTGTAGCAAAGCCTTGTCTCATTCAAAATCTAGCGTATTTAATTTTTTGCTGCTGAAATAATATTAGCCGACTCTACTCGAAACGGAGAACATTCATTCTTATTATTAGGTACATAATTATGATAAAGTTTGAAAATGAGATGATTATTTGATGCAAGAATAAGAAAAATTTTCGGTTTTGAGTGTTACTAAATGGAAAATTTATTCCATATTCTAATAATTTTATTAATTTAGTAGGAAAAATTCCATAAGAATTATTATTAATAAACCCTAAATTCATTCAGATTCTAAAACAGAAGTGTTTTTTAAAAAGAATAATGTTAACTTGGGAGTCCACGATTTTGTAAATTTCCGAATTTTCCTGGTTTCGGAAAAAGGCTGTTTCCTTTGATTTTTTTTATATAATTCCCGTTTTCAAATTAGATGTTGTACATAGTATTGTTGGTTTTTATTATGTATGCAGTTGGATGCTTCTCAGAAGCCCAAAAGCCCCAAACGGGCACAATCTTTTCCATTGTGCTGTTCTCGTCTTTTGACCAGTGTCTCGTCATCGGTGCACAATAATGCAACCGTTTGAGTTTCCTCTGCATGACTGTCTTGGCTCAATTTTCAATAGGGCTAAATAAGAAAAAACAAATATGCTTTCATCCGAAATTAATAATTTAACAAACCTTACCTGTGAGAATTGAAATGATTGTGACTGTGAGCTGCCAGGTCCATGTTTACTTCTTGTTTGGGAACCGTCGCGATCGCGATCTTTACCTTTCATACGGTTCATCATTTCGTCATGTGAGACGTCAGCCTGAGAGTGAAACTCCCCAAAATCATCAGGAAACTCTTGCTGTGACATCATCCCCCCACTCTGAAGAGTAAACACACAAATAAAAAAAATTAAAATATATTTATAATTTCTGTTAACAAAAAAATTACCCCCCGCCCTTGTTGAGTGTATGGTTGACTTCCGAGTCTCTGTGATTGGGATGGAGCTTCTCTTTCTGAAAATCCATACGATTGAGAAAGCATTCCTGGCTGACTTGCCATATCTCCATTATATCGATCTCGTGGCATATTTTGATAGTTTGTGGGAGGGCCACGATTGAAAGGCCCTGGCATGTCAGGATTTTGCATTGGCATATTATTTCGAGATTGGTTCCCTGGCTGTGGCATTCCATGACCTTGTTGATATGGCTGATTAAAGAAACGGGGTGGAATGTGTGCCATGTTAAGGAACATTCCATATGGCACTGGCCCACCACCGCTACCAAATTGTGTATGTCGCTGGACATTCATCATTCCAAATTGTTCGTTAAGAGCTCTGATGTATCCTTCTGGCATTTCATCCTCTGGTGGGGGTGGCCTGTTGTTGAAATAAGGAGGTGGCATATGAGGTGGAAAATTCATGGGACCACTTGGCATTGGTTGAAACATGGCTTCTCGAGCATCATAGATATTTGTCTGCATAAAGTGTGCACCGGGATTTACTGCATTAACCATCGGCTTTGGCTTTGGGAAAGTCATGGCACATTCTCGAAGACCATTTAATGGACCTTCTACCAATGTTCGCAACTCTTTGCAGTAGTGAATAAGATTATTCCACAATTGATGCTTTGCCAAAAGTTTTGGATTTCCAACAATGATAAGACCATATTTGGCTCTAGTCAGAGCTACGTTCAATCGTCTTGGATCGCTCAAAAACCCGATTCCTTGTTGTTCATTTGATCGCACGCAACTAAGGATGATAAATTCTTTTTCGCGACCTTGAAAACAATCTACACTTGCAACTTCAATTTCCAAGTACAGTTTGGTGTTTAATGACCCTTGGCTTTGCATATATTGAACAATATAAGCCCTTTGTCTGTAAAAAGAAGAATAAAATATCATATTTCTTGTAGATATAAAAGTAGAATATTAAAGTGTATAACGAGTTATAAGTAATAATGACTAACCCCTCGTAAGGTGTTATGCATCCAATCTGATCAGGTCTAATTCCTGCTTTTAGCAGTTTCGTCATTACTCTTTCAACGTGTGCAGCCTCAGTTCTATTCAAATAGGATGTTCCAGATCCAGCAATTTCTTCCATGCCTTGAGTGACGTAAAACATTATTGGCTTATCTGGAACTGGCCATGGGAAATCAATCAACAAAGTCCTATCTTTTGTTCCGACTCCATTTTGCAAAGATCCGTCATAAAAGAAGTTGGATGGAAATTTTGCTAAAGCTGGATGCATTCGATATTGAACATCCAGTCGAAAAGGTCGAATCCCTAAAACAACTAGCCTCTCGAACAATGACTGTGACAGCCCAGCTTTTGCAGCAGGTTTACACATCACAACAGGCCTAAATTGTACGCATTATAAAATATATTGCATAATCGTTCAAGTAATTTTACACATTACCCTAGTTGACAATGATCACCAACCAATATTAGTTGTTTGGCCCCAAGTACAACTGGTACCATGCATTCTGGTTCAGTGGATTGCATACATTCATCAATTAAGATAGAACTGAACCGAAGCCGATTTAAACGAGGATCCCCTGAAAATAAAATTAAAATAGTTCAAAATGAGACAAGTAAACAAGTAAGTTATTTACCTGCTGAAACACAGGTGCAGCAAATAACGTCGGCTGCTTCTAAAATCTGTTTTTCAACTTTCTTTTTGAGTTGAATGTAACGTCGTTCATCAGACACTGAGAGTTCTCCAGTTTCATCTTTTAATTGTTGCAACTTTGAGAGTTCACTGCTCACTTCTTTGCTCAATTCTCGTATTTGGTTGTGCAATGATAAAAATGCAACGGATGAATCTAGACCTTCCCTTGACTTTGCACAAAGTCGGACACATTTTAATCCAGTTTGGTGAATCTTTTCAGTAAGTTGGTCAACTGCAGTATTCGATGGAGCGCAGACTAAAACAGGACCTCCGTTGATTTTTGCTAAATGATAGACAATTGAGGCTGAAGTAACAGTTTTTCCAGTTCCAGGTGGTCCTTGAATTAGACACAATGGTTTCGTCAATGCGTGTTTTACTGCAAAGGCCTACATTTTCAAATCACAATCAATCAGATTCTGGATTGTAATTATAAAAGAAAACAAATGTTAAACAAATACCTGAGAACGATTAAGATCAGGTAAATTTTTAGCTGAAAAATTGCTGGGAAGTTTTGGACGAAAAATAGGATCCTCTGCTTCATGCCCAAGAAGTCTAAATCCAAAATACAAAAAAAATCACATAACAATATATGTATTAATAAAAATACTTGGGCTATTTAAAAAAAGGTCGTACCGGTGATAAATGTACGATGAAACAGCTTTATCGTCAACAGCAAACTTATTCAATGCGGCAAGCATTCGATCAAAAGACGTTGATTTCCATACAAATTCCACAACAAAATTACTGGAGCATTCAGTTGGTGCGTGACTACTTGAGCGTAGTTTTAGCTCAATTCCAATTTCTTCGCCAAAGTTATCTGGAACTTTTATGACGTTTCCTTCTCCTGTCCATGGCTTGTGCAGAGTGCCAACATATTTGATTTTTAATTCGTCCCCTTGCATCAGACGCAAATCAGGGTCACCCCCAATAGGAAGAACAAAATATGCAATAGTTCTTTTATTCAGGCCAACATCCCATCGAACGTCTATATTTTCATGTGTATGGGATTCTTTTAATTTCTTGTCATAGTCTGCCTCCAATTTGATCAAGGGTCTAAAAATTGATTCATATTGAAATCCATCTTCATATCGAAGGAGAACATGTTGAGGTTCTTCGTCTACTCCTGGCTTTTCTAAATCTTCCAATGTGGCTTCTGGGTTGACTTTCCAAAGTTCTTCCAGCTTTAATATTTGGTTATTACTGATCTGTCTCGATCTTGAATTATCTTTTTCACTGGGTGTTTTTACAAGCCAATTTATGAAGCATCTGTCAACAATTAATGGCTTCCATTGATCTTGATCCCTAAATGTGAAAATTTTTTTAAATAAAATAAATTTTGTTTTTTTCGTGTAGTGTAGTGAATTAGTGATAATTTAGTCAATTACCAATTCAAATCTTTTAATGTGGCTTGTGTGGCACATGGTTGTCTACATAAAAGAACAACAACAGAATCATTTTTTGCTGGAATAAAACCAAGCACAAAGACATTTCGGACTCCACAAGAATAGCATTCCAAAACCGTTTCTCCTAGTGGGCCATCTTTATGCAATGAAACTTCCTACAACAAATTATATATATTAATGCTCATTTTTCATTTCATTTTTTCATTTTATTTCGTTATTACCTTGTGCTTTGAACGAACAAGATGGTTAATTATGTGTCCACCAGAACTGCTTCCACGACCATTACAAAACCATTTCTTGCAAATGTTGCACATAACCACGCAAGCTGGATCTTGGATATTACAGTATCTGCACGCATGATCTGGCAGTTTCTGAATAAATGCAATTTATTTTAATAAAAAAAAGCAATGATTCTATTAATGGACTTTGTGTTTACTTTGAAAATGGTCCCGTCTTCATCATCTTCAAATTGTAAGTCGTCTAACTGACTTAATGTTTCATCTTGATGGCTTTTACTTTTTGTGCCTTCTCCATCCTGCAAAATATTTTCAATCAATAATTTAATAAAGTGAACTTTTAAAAAGCAGATATTAAAACTGAACTTACACTGCTAGCTGATATTGAGTCGTCTTTATCAAACTGTGAATTTAGCTCACTTGCTTGTGTAAAATTTCCCGACTGTGTAAATTGGCTTTGTGTAAGAAAGTCGTGAACTTGTGATTGTGTTCCAAATCCAAAGGTCCCAATGGTTCCGAAAGTATTTTTGCTTCCAAATTCTTCAGTTGCCTCATCATCCGTGTCCAGAAAATCTAAATCCTTATTTGTGTTATCCATCTGCGACTTGCAAAGCAGACAAATTCACCTCAAACAGGTGTCAAGTTGACACTGTCAACGGCGTTAACCCCCAACGTACAGAAAATTCCAAAGTTTGAGCTTTCTTTTAGTGGCAATGGTGAGTTTCTCAGAGATCTCCATTCACGATCTCACACCAAAGGAAGCCACGAGACCAATTCCAATTTTGTTTTTTACCCCAATCCCTAAATTAGAAAATAAAAATAGTTTATTTTAGGCTTTTTCAGAAAATGAAGCGTGTTTGTTTTCGTCCTCGAATTTGGATATTTGGAATTTAGATGTCTTTAGAAATTTTGGATATTCCCAGGAAACACAGAAAATAGCCACACCTTTAATTTTAGTTATTATGCCAAGCTGGTAAAAACGATAAAGCTTTTGGGATAATGCAACAAGTGCAGTGTATGAATCCGTATGCTAAACTAATTGATATGATGTTCAATCTTTCTCGATAATAATTTAACGCAAAGTGCCACGTATAATGTAATGTAATATAAATAATTTTCCCTTTACTAATGGCACATAATAATAAAATTGCATTTATTTATTTGTAACTAATCAATAAACGACTCACGACTTGATTTCCTCAGCTCAAATTGTCTCAAATATACACTCAAAGCTCGAGTCTCAGGTTTAGACTTGAAACATCAATAATATTGCAATTATCTTAAATGCTTGGGATAATTTCGTTTGGAGGAATGGGACACGGAATAGGGACCGGTAGCTTTATTCCAATATGTCCTCTATAAAATCCTCTATAAAATGATGTATTACGCAGCTGAATTGAATTTGTCATGCTCAGAAATGAAAATATGAAATGCTCATGTCAAATTTGTCCTATATATTAATGTTCTTACTTTTTCCGAGAAAACTCTTGACGTCAGACGTAGCTATTCATACAAAGGTGAAAGGTCATCCCCTTTCACGTCTTTCGTTCCCAAATGACTCAATTGTGGACACACCCACCAAACAACCACACCCCCACCGGATTCTGAAGACAGTTGCAAATGTTGTCCACAATTTTGGTTGTGAAAATTATAAAACGTGCTGTATAAAGTAGTTTCTCTCGTGCTTTGTTCTTCATATAACTAAAACAGCGGGTTCTGCCAAAAAGTCGTCAAGATTCGTGAATAAAGGTTTTTTTTTACAAACAGAGCATAAATGACAATGCAAAGGTTTTTAGTTGACCTGTGACCTGTCGAATTCATCTGGTTGGTTTTCAAGGATGGCACAGGAAAAGAAGTAAGCGGCTAATTTATTTATCCGGGCAACTCTTAATTGTTCACATTTTTTTGTCATTGTTATTTTCAGATATGGGTTGATAGTTCCAGATAAGGCTAAAGGAAAAGGAGGGACGTCTAAGAAGCCAAAGAATATTTTTGGAGATGACAGCTCGGGCGATGAAGGCAACAATGTGGATTGGGTCAAGCAATCACTTAAAGTAAGTTTAAAAACTACTCGCCACCAGTTACATAACAATTAAAGAATGCTTATAATTGTTAAATGTCGCAGAAACAAAGCCATGGGAGTATTCAGCAGAAGGCCTCAATGAAGGTGATGAAACAAGCATTGGAAGATGACCCTTCTGTCTACCAATATGACGAAGTTTATGACGAAATGGAGAAGCAGAAGGAAGAGGTGCAAGAAAGGAAAAAGGGGGACAGGAAACCAAAATATATAGAAAACCTTCTTAAAACAGCCAAACAACGAGAGTTGGAAAACGAGCTTCGAAAGGAACGAGAGGCACAAAGAGAACGAGAAAAAGAAGGGGACATGTACCATGATAAGGAGGCATTTGTCACCTCTGGATTTAAAAAGAAGATGGAAGAACTTCGTAAAATGGAGGAAGATCAAGCATATAATGATGCTGTTGACGGTGGGGAGAAAATTTCTTCTAGAATAGAAATATATTATACAGTGTATAATTATTAATTTTTCTTTGTCGCTTTCAGAAATGACTGACGTCACAAAACAGAAGGATATCTCAGGATTTTATAGACAACTGTACAAAGAAACAGTTAACAAGGATAGGCCAACTACAGCCCCAGAGGAAAGGGTCGTTAAAACCGAAGAGGAGTCTGTTGCCGTTAAAACAGAACAAGTTAGCCCATCGTCCCGTGAGGAAAGAAGACGAAGAAGAGAATCGGCCGGTGATTCCCCCGATAGAAAATTACAGGAAAGAAATACAGAAGATAGACGCCGCCAAGAAGATGACCATTTCCGAAAAAGATCCCGAAGTCGGAGCAAGGATCGAGAGAAGCGACGTCGACACGAAAGCCCTCCATTTAGAACCAGACATGATCAAACCAATCGAAATAGAGAAAGAAGCGACAGAGATAGCTATAGTAGTAGCTCTAAAAATAAAAGATATTATGATAGGCGACATAGATCTCGTAGTCGAAGTAAAGGAAGAGATCGTGATCACGAAAGAAGACGTCACTCAAAATCTCCCGAGAGGTCAAGACACAGAGACACAACCCGTGATCGTCCGTATAAACGAGAAGAAGACAAAGAGAAAGATTCACGGCAAAATAGAGGGGATTTGAGAAAATCTGAAAAAGAGACGGATATGGACATGCAAATTAATAATCGTCGACCAGATGAGCAGACTGCTTCAGAAGAAGATTCAAAAGTTAAAATAATTCCGAAAGAAAATTGGTACGATTTTGAAGTTGAAGTTGAAACCAAAGTGAAAAAAGAATTTTATGCCAAGCGGACTATTGGATCTGCATTTGATGAAGCGTTAAAAAGATACTTTGCTAGAAAGGGGCTAAATCAAATTACAACTTATAAGTGAATTATATTTTTGTTATTATTAATTTATGTGCCTATCTATCTACCCTCCATTTTTATATCATTATATTTGCATGACTTCATTCATGATCGAATAAACTATTTTATCATTTTGAATGAGGAAACTACGCAATAGGCTAAACTGTGCCCAAAAGCTGCCGGCATGCAAAGTTATTCAATTGATCTTTCCATCTCTTTCGGATTCCTCCGGGTCAAGTAAAAAAAAGACATGCACTTGCACTTTCAATTAAAAAAATAATCCTGTGATAATTAAATTCGTTAACAAAAGACAACTTCAAGTTCCTCCCGTTCATCATGTGGTTTGAACAAAGCAATGAAATATTAGAATTCTTCCGTTCTTCCTTTTTTGCGTATTTAATTGTCGTCCTTGTCGCCGTCTCTCCGACGTGTTTGGGCTCAAAAGAATTTCCGGCCTTTCGCCTTCAGCAGTTTGAATTACACGGAACACCTTATGGTTTGTTGGACATCTCCTAAAGAGTTACTCTTTAAGAGTAACATCTTGTAATAATTTACTAACGTTTGCATATTATTAGGAACAACTGGATCGCTGTTAAATTTGGAAACGAGGATAATTCCTGGATCTCCCATTGTTTCTAGCCCCAGAAGATGCTATGTTGTAAAGTTGGTCGATCTCTCGGTTGCGGTTTACAGAGAACTGCTGCGCCACAATGTTGGGGGTGTGGTCGTAATAATCCCCTCCATCTTCAAAAACCTCTCGGGGGAAACCAAAGAGCGGATACAAGAACTGGAACAGATCATGCTCGACGAGCCCACAACAATCCCCGTCTACTTTATCAGAGAGAGCAAGGAAGTGCTCGAAATGTACGATACCGTCCAACAAAGTGCAGAGTCGATGGGGACAAAATTGACTGCAACACAGAGTAAAACTCAGAGTCTACAATATTGAGACATGTTTTTTTATAGAAAATGGTTTTGATTTGCTTTAGGTCTTGTGCAGTTTGTGATCGGAAATGGAGTTCAACTCGTGTCTTCATTGTCTGGGACTCCAAGAGCGATGGCAGATGCTCAAATTTATAGTGTTCAAGGTGCATTAATTGGATCCAAAGCTAACCGAAATTTCCCAATTCTTATTTCAACCCATTACGACAGCATGTCACCTGCAGCTGTACGAGTACCAACTTTTGTTAAAAGCTAAAATATATATACGTAATAAAATTTTTCATCTTGCAGGAATTATCATTTGGAGCAGATTCGAATGGATCTGGTATAGTGTCTCTTTTTGAATTGGCACGACTGTTTTCCCACTTGTACAATTCTGGAGGCAGTGGTGGAAAAATTGGAAGGCCACAAAATTCGTTGCTTTTCTTACTATCTGGAGCTGGTCACTTCAATTTTCAGGGGACCCAAAAATATTTGGAAGACCAAATTGAATCTTCCGATCAAAGCGATCTTCAAGAAACTAAACTTGTGGTTTGCTTAGACAGCTTGGCATCAGATTCAGAGCATTTGTATATTCATCTGTCCAGATCAATAAAAGAAGGATCGATGCTACATACATTTTTAGAGGTAAGTTAGCAGCCAAAAATATACATACTTATGTGCGTTTCATCCGTGTACATATGTTTTTTTTTTCAGAATCTTAAAACAGCAGCTAGATTACTGGCCCCCGAATTGAATATTGTCATTGTTCAAAGAAAAATTAAGACCGAATTGCTTTCTTGGGAGCATGAGAAATATCACTTGAAGAAAATAAGTGCGGTTACTATTTCATCCGTTGCGAGTTCCTCGGCAATAAAATCGAGTATGTTGGATACATTAGAAAATGTGGATCACAAAGTTCTTGCTCAGAAAACCCGTGTCATTGCTGAAGCTATTGCCGCAAGCACTTACAATTTGTCCAGAATTGGTACTACATTTTCTGGGTCCCTTGTAAGCTAATTTGAAATTCTTGATTTATCATAATTATAAAATACATGTACTCAGATTTATTCAAATCTTATTTAATTATTGTTACAGTCAGTATCCGAAGATTCAATTAGTTCAATGTTAGATTTTGTTGGGTCTCAACCGCGTTCTGCACAACTACTTGCCTTCAAAAATAACAAATTCGTCCAGTCACTTCGAAATATTCTTGCAAGGTGGTGTTTTTTTATAAAATGTTTGTAATTGAATATAAATTGATACAATTTTCAATTTAGATACACTCATGAGACATCATTGTTTTCCATGAAACCTGATAAACGTGATGCCAACTTGGTTCTTTACGACAGTACTTCCGGCATTATTGTTGCTTACGAGTAAGAATCCAATTATTTAAAGACGAAAAACATGCAGTCACATTATATTGTTCTCGTTTAGTGTTAAACCGGCTGTATTCGATCTCGTGCTCTCATTAATCATCGCAGCTTATATTGGGTTAATTTATTTGGCAATCAAGGTAAATCAAACAACCTTTCTGATTAAGGTTTTATACAAATTTACAATTTTATATTTTTTCTAGCATTTTCCTGAATGCTACCAAATAATTTCAAATATTGCAAGCCCCCCAGCGACGACAAATGGCAATTCCCATCACAAAACAAAAGCTCATTGAACAAGAAAAGAATGGCATGATGAAAATTGTATGTCCTTGTTAGGACATTAAAACTGCATGTTAAAAAAGTTGTTATCCCTAGTCTGCTTGTTTGTTTTCAGTAGTAAATTAATTAGGCGAAAGTAAGCTTGTGTACAGTATTTTTATCCTCTTATTGAGCCCCAATTATAAATAATTTAAATTCTTGTGGTCTTACTTTAAAGTATTGTAGAAACATTTATACCTTTACTCGAAAGACATTTGTTACAATAAATAGATATTACAAATTGTCTAATGTTTTATTGTTTTTTTGTCTAGTTTTTCATAAAGCTCTTATCGCTAATGTCTTCTAGATTTTTTCATTCAAATTATCTTAATTTTTTTTCTCTGCGCCTTCGTTGGTTTCAATTGGTTCCGATTCTGAAATCTTTTGTGCGGTTTTTGGATGGCTCAAATGTTTGCGCCCTGGATCTTTGCAACCACAATATTTGTGCTTCTTTTTCCTGATTGGAGCTTTTTTGCTGTAAAATTTAAAATAATTTAGCACATTTTTTATTTTATACTTTCCTCAAAGGTTTTTAGAGTTTAGAAATACATTTCTTCAATTTCTGGGGGTTGAATAACTCTTGTATCAAAGTCTAAAGCAAGTGGTCCAATGTTTAGTTTTTTAAGCCAGTTGAGATTAGCATCATGCGCTTTGTTAATTTCTGAATGATCCTCTATTGATTTACCGGCTTGCTGGTCATCTTCACAATGATGCACTACTGGGGGTTTGCCTTTCTTAGGGCATCGATGATAATGGAGAACTTCTTTCTTTTCTGGCTTTTTGACTTCATGAATCAGCGTGGTTGTGATCTTTTGAGCTGCTTTCATTTTGGCTACTCGATAATTGGAAATTTTTCTCTTTTCGATTTCAAGCATATCTTCATAACCCTTTTGCAGTGTATCTTGAGTAAAATATTCTGCAGCAAAATGGACAGTGTCTTGAGGCTTGGTATTCAAAAGTTTTCTAAAAAAATATATCCTTATATTACTTGACTCAATATACTTTAGTTTATTTTATAATACTTGAAAAATAAATTAAGCATAGCATCCAACTCATAATGTTGTCCCAAATATCTATAATTTTCATGGCGTGTCTTATGCTAAATGTTTTGCAAAACAATGACAATTATTATATATATAAATCATGACTATGACGCAATAATTACTTTAAACTTTTCAAGTTTATCTCTTCGACCTTCGTTGATGGCTTTGTGGTCAAAGTCTGTCATTCCATGAGGATGTAAATATGCTCTATTGTCAAACTTTCCCATCAAAATTTGTTTCGATCGAAAAATGGCTTCCAATCTTTCATCCTCAGCCACTCTCTTTCGAAACAATTCCAATTCATCCATAGTTATTCTTTCCTGAAACGCTTCTCCCTTGTCAGTGGGGAAAGTTTTTTCATCGTCCACATCTCCTTCATTTGTTTCATTTGTTCTACACGTATGTTCGGTTGTTCCTCTGCGGCCACTATTTGTTGGTCCAGGTCCCTCCAATGGCTCAGCCAATTCCTCATTCATCGAGCCTTCTTTTCCAATTAAATCCATGTTTGGATTTTGACCCTATGCGTACAAAGAGCTGTATCCAAAGACAAGATGAATTGACCTTTGTTGTCATGCCGCCGTCGCGGCTGGCTACCAAGTTACCAAGTTTTTTTTATATGCCTTGATCCAAAGATGATTTGCTTATCTTTAGTGAATATAGATTCGCAATGTGTCTTAGATACAGATGCAATATTATCAACTTGATTCAACTTGAGGTGGTTATGTAATAAATTATTGCTTTATTAAAAAAATCTATCAAAGCATGCATTATTTTGTTCAATTGTATTGTATTAAATTTATTGAGATTTTCCATATTTTTTGACACCTTCTGTCCATTCGTTAGGATAATTCGTTTTTAAATGGTTTACAATCTTGTCAATCTTTTGCTGCTGTGTTGGAGTACAATCGTCACAAGTTGCAGCATCATCAACAATATGTGGCATCAATTTTTTCATTTCCTTTCCTGAATTGTGAAAATTACTTAATTAATTTTATAAAATTGTACATAAATCGTTTAAACATACCAACAGCGTCGCAAGGTCCATTTTTCAAAATACACTTTATCTGTTGTCGCATAGCTCGCTCATTTTTGAGGTAATTATCAATGTTCACCTTGTCCAACATTGTATTTTTTAATCCAGTCTCAGCTTTCTTTGCTGGATAGGAAGATGTGATTGTAAAACTTGAGACTAAAATGATTGATGACAAAATCCACATACGAGACATTATGGTTTCAAAAACTTGTGAATAAATATTACAAGTTGTAGTGTTGTGTGTAATTTAAGTGTTGTAATTTACAACAACTGAATGTTTGAAAATTAAACTGTGACTGAATGTACCGTTTCAAGTCTGCAACCTTATATATAGAGGAAAGCATCGATTTGCAATCTAACCAGTTTCCGTTTTTAATGTCTTTTGAAATCCTGTTATAGAAGTGACGTTTGAAATTAACATATTAAAAATCTTAGTGATTTCCAAAATATGTCCTTCATTTCAGCATGAATGTGTTTGCGACTTTGAGATATATTTTTAAATGTACATACATATTATTCAACCTGTGTTTCTTGTTTTTAAGCATAAGAAATGAAATAGCGTCAAATCTTTTTTATCAATGTTTTATTCTATTGAATTTTTATTTTCCAAGAAATCCGTGACGTTAAAATTGACAAAAAATACTTTTTTCTTGAAAATAATTGAAATATGACACCTTTCACTGACCTGGCCCAATATGGCGTGTTGCGTCATAGTTCGTAATAGTCTCTAATTAATTGTACAATGAAAATATATTTTCACTGACCAAATTCAACATACTTTTATTTATCTCATTAGTAGGAAGCTACTAAACAGTTTCCATTTCACTCAAGATATTATACAATTTGTACACAAAGAGCTCATCGCAAATTCATGAATTCAGTTTAATCTGGGTTTTGCAAATTGCAATGATGGTGTAATAATAGCACAAAATAAATTAAATTTAGGTATGCTTAGGTATACAAAAATATTCTTTTCTCTAACAGTTTATGCACCCACAAGTTTTTATTAATTAATTAGGCTAATACATACATAAATCATCTTTGTGGTTATAATAGCTTTCTTTATAAAATGTGTTTATAAACAAATACTTAGTAGTAGTATAATACCTATATACAAAATATACATAAAAAATGTGGGGAAAGTATGCATGAGGAATTAAATTGGAAAACCCTGTGTCCTGAAAAGTTTACGATGATTAGACAAAAGCTATTAAAACTAAAAAAAAAAGTATATTAGATATTACACTTACTTAAATGACTAGAATAAGCCAACATTTTTTTAACATCCGTAAATAGTCTTCATTTAGTCATTTTGACAAACATGAGTTTCTGGGCTTCTGATCCATACGTCCTGATTATATTTCGCGTGAAATTAGTAGAATTAGTCTTTCTGTCCATTAGAAGAAGAATTACGGCTGCAACCATTGTCAGTCCCAAAATCAATATACTTTCATGCACTTCCTTCATTTTTCTTATCTAAGGACAGGTAGATTTGACTATTAAATTAACTCTTCGTTTTTTTTTACATGATACAAATGATTGTGTAGAAATATATTTGATTTGGCACTTGACTTAATATATGATATTATGATGTTTCTTCCTGATCTTGCAATTTCACGTATCGATTATAAGATTGTCATCCGATACGAAAGATTTAAATTTAAATCAGTAGTAGGCACTCGGCGAAAGTGGCTTAAAGATTTTAATTGCTTCCGGTGTCCGAACTAATTAAGACAGGGTGTTGCATTTAAAAATATATAACAGGACAAATACAAACAAAGTTTTCTTTCACAGTCAAATTACCACTTACAAGATGTTTAACTTAACCTCTTTGTTGATGATATGAAGCCAAAGTAATCGATCGGAGTCCCCTTTATAAATTCCCCTTTTCAATAACCACGACTTATGCAATGTAAAATAGTTTACTTTAATAATAATCACGAACTCTCTTCCTTTTAGATGCAATTTCTCTTGATGATACTTTGTTTAGCTTGGAGTCTTTACTACTTTGGTCTGCTGCTGCTATTGTTCTGAATTGTATCCATAATGCATGTTATAAACAAAACATAACTTGTGATTCGCAAGCAAAACTTATCTCATATCCCATTCGCATATCTGTACATGAAAAATTTGCATTATAATTCCTTTGTTGTTAGAAATGTTTAAAGATCCAAGGATGACAAGTCACACAAAGTCACTTTAAAGCAAATTATATGCATTTCGTACTGCAATAGAAAAACATTCTGTTTTACCTTTTCTTGTATATGCATCGATGAATTGAATGAAATAAGTTGGATTAAAAGTTAAAAAATGTGTAACATTGACCTACAAATAATATCCTATCCCAAAACAAAAATGCATCCTTCTGTTGCTTCCTTTGTTGCATCTCATATCTTGTCTTATACTTTTACAGATGAATGCAAAGTTTTAAAGATTAAAAAAATATATCTGTTGGATAATTAAAGAAAAAAATAAACCTGCTACTGATAATTGGCTGTATAGTTCCCAGAAATTGTGCTAATTCAAAAGAAGTAAGATTAGCTGTTCTTAGAAAAATAAATAAGAGTATGTTAATATATTATACTGGCAAACCATTACTTCTTCTTAATTTTGAATATTGTAAAATTGATAGACTGTGAAGAATTAATTTTCATGTAAGTATTTAGTTGCTTTTTGTAGACATTTTGATTATATTTAACAAACTATTTATATTATTCAAACTACAGACTACAGCACATCAATCTAATTTGAGATACCACACAAATATTTACATTTACTTTTATAGTAATTGAATTAATGATTGACAGTTATATCTAAATATAATTAAGTCCTTCCTTTTTTGAATAATCACTTCTGGTTGGGACCAATCTATGCCTGTTTTCATTATCTTCCATTTGATCAGGTTCTCATCACTTGACTCAAGTCTCTCCAAGCCTAAATTCAAAGATTAGTTAATATTTTGAGCAAGAAAACGGGAAATTTGAAGACAAAATTTAAACTTACTGCTGGATAAAATGTTTGCCAGTGACGTGAAATCTTTGCAAGGCGTCGTTTCTGTTCTTCGGAACACATTGGACAGTCTGAAGTGCTGAGACCACCATAACGCAATGAATTGAACAGTCCTAAAATTTAACATGTACATTATTATTTTTCATAAATTAATATTTTGAAAAAAAGTAGTTGATTTATATACTTTTGATTTCGTTTCCGATTTTGTCACAAGGTCCTGCATAAACGAGGCAGTTGATGTGGTATTCTACTAATCTTCGGTTCTGCAAATATGTGTCCACGTTGATTCTGGAAATAAATATCAGAAATTACCGTTGGTTTACTTTTTTATGTATTTAAATTAAACAGCAAATTAAAAAAATACCTATCCAGAACTTCTGATGTTGCCACTTGTCCATTGGAAGGGCAAATTATGATGGCGATTCCAATCAACCCAAACAAAAGAATTGCAAGCGTCGTTTGCATTTCAGTATAATATTTTTGAAATATTTAAATCAAGCAAAACAAAAATTTATATAAATGAAAATTCTACACTAAGAAATTACTGGACAATGTTGGCTGATGAAGATTTGTAAGAGGAATGACAAATTTTTGAATCCAGTGATCATAATGAAGGGTTTTAAGTGGACCTTGAAATACATTTCTTTTCCTTGAAAATTCTATTTTTATGTAAAACGCTTTTTCTTTGTGTAAACTTAATCCAATTGTTGACAACCCTCAGAACTCGTGAAGTTCTTGGACAGCAACAATTTCCGCATTTTGAGATACCCCAAAAAAAGGAGAAACCCGAGTTTTCATAACTTCTTCATCTTCTCATACAATACAATATATAACAACTAGCTCTTTAAAGTACCCTTGGCTTTCACTTTTACTTGTTATCCCCAAAATAAACACTTAAAGTGACCTTGTCTTTTACAACACATAAAATGAGATTGATGGTAAGGAGCATTCTTTTATTGCATGGCATATATAGAGCTAGAGGAAATTGTGGAAAATTACAAACTTGCAATAAAAGTACAACAACAGTGCAGCTGGAAAAGATGCTACAATAGATTGCTAAAACTAAGTAGTAAAGACATAAAACGCGTACTCTAATTAACAGAAATAACAATTTAAGCAGTAGGCAACTGACAATAATGAACTATATATATATATAAGAATAATATCACTTTTGTGCCTTCTTGAAACGGAGTTTAATTAAGCTTTGGTTGGTTCACTTGAGCTTGGGGCCGAAGTTGTTGATGAGCTTACTTCTGCTACTGGTTTTGGTGTTTCTGAAGTGGGTGGGGCAACTGAAGAAGAGCTAACTGGTGCAGTAGATGTGGATGATGAAACCTCTGGGGGAGCGACACTGGAGGAAGGAGTTTGTGGGGCAACGCTGGACGCAGGAGTCTCGCTCGTTGTTGAGGATTCTGCGGGGGACACAGTAGTGGTTGTTGTTGTACTAATTGAAGGAGGAGCTTCGGAGGAAAGGGGAGCAGTCGTTGAAGTTGAAGTACTTGATGACACTGGGGGTACGGCAGTGGATGACGACGTCACCTCTGTAGCCGCAGTTGAGGATGGAGCAATGGTAGTAGTAGGCGTAGTAGTAGAAGATGACGACGAAGGGGCAGAAGTAGTTGTTGTAGTTGATGGGGCTTGGGCCACAAGTTTAGAATCCAATTTCACCCCAAGAAGAGATTCTAGCTTATCTGCATCTTCTTTCTTAACTTGTCCCCCCTTTTTTAATTAAAAAAGCATTAATTAAAAAAGAAAAAGTATAAGCATTGTTAACAATAACGGTAAAATAGACATCTCAACTATAAATATTTATCTGAATAATTTCCTTGCACATGCATAATGCATGAAATGAATTTAGATCACCCAAATACAAATTGGTCACTGAGAACAACTTGAAAATTTATGTTCACACAGAATTGGCGATTGCATAACATGGGTTATTTGCATGGCATGATTACTTAATGTCTTGTGAATGAGTTCAATGGAAAGTAAACAAGGATGAATGAAAACGAACATGACATAGCACGCGATCAAGTGCGATGCCAAACCGGTTGATAATTAATGTTAGAACCCTTAAATTAGAACTTACTTGGAATTTTTGTATAGCGTCTGACCATTCTTTGGGGAATTTTTGTTGAATGTGCTGGACAAGACGACCAGCCCTTTGTCTTTGGGCAGGCTCACAACTTTGACATTGATTTGTCAATAACTCTGGAATGGTAACTTTAAGATATTTTCCTATAATAAATAAAGTAATTTTTAATATACCACTTTAGACACCAATTTTATGATTAGAGCAAATATTTCAATTCATACCAATTCTGTCGCAAGGTCCATCATAAACGATGCACTTTAATTGAAACTGAACTGCTCTGTCATTCTATGCAATTAAATGTACAATAATTAAATATTAAATACTTTAAACCTAATCGTACAAAATGCCTATAAAACATGGATTTACCTTTAGATAATTTTCAATATTAATATTAGCAAATTCTTTGGGTACAAGTTGCCTCTTGCTTCTCCTAAGGGAAGCAGCGTTGGCGTTTGAGATTGCGCTTAACACGAAAAAACAGACAACTACAAAAAACAATTTCATTTCTGAAAATGTTGGGTTAGAAAAAGTTAACAGAGTATTTCAGCAAGAGGAAAATAGAAATGCCAGCGACAAGCTCAGAGGATAAAATGGTCTTGAAATTGGTCTAGTAGAACCTTTATATGATCGACATAATTCGCACAGTCATTACAGAAAAAAACACTATCGCAAATGGGAACTCCAGCTATCTGTAAAGGATAAAGAAGCTTTATTATTTTACATCTAATTAATGTTCATCATACAGGTAACATTAGTAGACAAATAAAGTGAAGGTGAGTAAATATAAGACCAAGTGCTCTTGCACCAGCCCCCAACATTACATCCCCTTTACACACACATTTTTCACCAACTTTAATTTCGCAAAGACAAGCCACCAGCCACGCAACAAAAGGCCCAGCGGATAAAGCAAAGTGCAACTTGAATGTCTATGTGCTAGATTCATAATCTTCACATAAATTGGCAATTCCTAATGTTATACATGTTTTTTGTACAGCTAATGGTCAGTGGAAAATATTACTGCAATCATTGTTATCTAAAATCTTGTTCTCAACAGCTTTAAATCCATCATTATGAGCCTTGCAAGAGTTTTAATTGTCGCATTTTTTTCTTATGGTGAGTCAGTCACGTACGTCGGTAATTATTATTAATACCAGGTACATATAAAATAATAATATCCTGTCGACAAGTTTTCGACCCATGACGAAGAAATTTTACTGGATAGAAAACACCATAATATTCCACATACAGATCTTGTGAGCATTTTTGTTACACATGGACTACTTAATCTGCCATTTTCTGGAGCTATGCCAGACAACGAATAATTAACAAAATAGCATGGAAAAGTTGTATAAACGAAATACTTCGTTTTGTCTTCTTCTTGGAAAAAACTAGTAATCTTCACATGCATAAACAATTAGCATCTCTTATTTTATTTTATTATTATTCAATTTCAACGAATGTCATTGCATTTAAAATCATGATGACTCATACTTACAAAGAATTAACTGATACGTATTAATTAAAGAGGTTGGCGACGCTGTTGACCCTGGTGAATGATTCACGCTTTCGGCAAACATCTTAAGAGTAATACGGTTGTAGAACAACTAATGTTGAGTATTTATGTAGGAAACCAATTCTCAAAGGTCAAGAGTATTGGGATTTCTTGTTTATTTGCGTCTATTGAATGCGTCGTTTATATGCGTCTACTGTTTTCCATGATGTTTTTAGTTGACATAAAATAAATTACTTTCCTAACTTAGACTGCAACTACAAATTGTAGTCTACAATATGCATATATTTCTCTCACATATTCTCAACAAATTAGTACAAGTAATTTTAGATTTTTGAAAATCGTATATTGATATTATTGATTGGATTGTATCATTTCCTTAAGAGTCTGATCCGATTCTGATATGCAAAATATAATTAGCATGACTAAGCAAAAAATAAATAAATTGAGATCCATCAGATTAATTTCTTAATTAACTTTATAATTTCATTATGCAATTTTTATTTTGTCTTAGGCATTATGCACTCGGCCGTTTAGAAGATGTGCTAAATATTTTATTGATTATCGCTTTAAAGTCTGTCGTTTTAAAAACGCTTCTACAGATAGTAAACGGCTTTTACTATATTGCATGCGATGAAAAAGTGTAAAAGTCCGCGAAGACAACAAAACTGACAAAACTCCTTGTACATCTTATAGGCCGAAATATTGAATATCAAACGTTAAAATAAATCAGTCTCATTAAATTATTCATTTGACCACAATGGATGATATAGTGTGTCCCCGTTGTAAAACCACAAAATATCGAAATCCATCACTAAAGTTGATGGTCAACACTTGTGGACATGCCTTATGCGAAAGCTGTGTTGAATTAGTTTTCGTCAAGGGTGAGTTGTTGTTGATAAAACGTTATTGGCGTCAGTTAACGGTCTCTGTGTTTACATTGTAGGGTCTGCGGCGTGCCCTGAATGTGGCGTCGCATTACGACGCTCTGGTTTCCGCATTCAGCTATTCGAAGACCCAGTTGTTGAAAAGGAAGTGGAAATTAGGAAACGCTTATTACGTGATTATTGCAAAAGAGAAAGCGATTTTAGCTCGTTGCGGGATTACAACGACTATTTAGAAGAGGTTATAATACCTAATTAATATTCCCACTGACTGGCTTTTGATTGTTAAGCTGATTGTTTGATTGACTTCATTTCATTGCAGATTGAGACTATTGTTTTCAACTTGGTCAATAACATTGATATCGTGGATACAAATAAGAGGATTGAGCAGTATAAAAAAGAAAATAAGGAACAGATTACGAAAACCAGGTCAAAGTTAAATGACGAACTATTGGAACTGGATGCAATATTAGAAAATGAAAGAATGCGCTCAGAAATGCTCAGATTAGAAGCACTGAGTATAGAAAAACAAGAAAAATTAAGGAAATTAAAGACACACGAAGCTTTAATTGATGATCTCATGTTTTCTGAATCGGATGCAAAATCTATAGTTGCCTCTCATAAAAATTCAAAAGTGGTTATTGATTATGAGCAGATAAAATTAGAAAGTTCGAGGAAAGTAGCTCAATCCATAGCAGCCGCACCTGTAGGTTTTACTTCGGGTATTGGATTTACTTCGGGAAGAACGAGCTTTCTTCCTGTCCCCAAAATTGAAGACGTCCCGCTGTTTGTATATGAAGAGTTGACGTTGGATTTTGGAGGACTTCAACCCCCTACTGTCGACGAGCTGAGGAGTTCTCAATCTGCATATTTAAGCCATATCAAAACGGCTACGAAGGCTGACCTGGCTGGAGGTTTCCATTCCAGTATATCCTGTCGACGTGCGTTACAAGATGCTTTTGCAGATATCACTTTACAGCCCAAACTACTTAAAAAAGCAGTAGAACAAATGGACACCTCTTGACACCTTACCTCTTGATCATTCCTAGGGGCCTAATTCTGTTTTGTGTTATATATTAAATATATATATATGGGGCTGGTACCTCCAATTGTGAAGTAGATCAAATACCTTTTTCACAGATTTGCCTAATATTTTATTTTTCATCTTCTTCTCAATAAATGTACTAAATAATTAACTGAAGTAAATATCACATTTTTTATTTGTATTGCATAACAATATGATTTTTTATTAAACCAAATCCGTATCATTGAATACATTTGAAGGTGTCCCGTACCAACTTCTTTTATAAATCGGAAGAACCAAAAGTATAAATGTAGATGAGACTAATGTGAATGTGAAAAAAATCCAAAACAATATTTTATCAACTTCCTGTGCAACTAATCTCCATTCTGCAACTAAATTATTTTGAGTCTCAATTTCCTCTTGTTTGTTAATTAGTTGTTTTATTGAAACAAGTAACTCTTCAAGCACGTTGGGATCAGCTTCTCCGAAATCTTTGGTGACATCGGTGGGTTGAGGCATTTGTTGTTGCTCAGTTTTCCCAGTTTGGTGAAAGTTGGTGTCAGGATGAGAATTTAGACGTCGTCGTGTTGTAAAAGAACATTTCCCGGAGTTGTCATTTGTTGCCACTGTCTCTATCGCTATATCCCTTCCTTTCACCATCATCCCTTCCAATTTCTCCTCTGGCACTTCAATGGAGTAGCCGTCACCACTTTCACCACCTTCCCGTAATTTAGTAATAAATATATGAGCCCTTTTTAGGCTGCCACTTTTAGGCTCTCGATGGTTTACTGGAATCAGTAGACTTTTTTGCCGAATTTTACTTTTTCCAGAATCTTTGGGTAAAAGGTACCTGTAGCATGCAAAAAAAATACATAATAAATAGTTGATAGTATGTTTAATATACAAATTGTGTAATACAGAGAGAGATAGAGAGCCAAAAACTTTTTCAGTTTCTAATCTTACAAAAAAATGGCCAGAAAAAAATCAATTGACGGTTACTTATGCATTTCCTTGTATATAAACAGTTATTTAAATTTTCTTACAAGAGCCACTTTGGAACGGGACGAACTTGTGGGCCTAAATAGTGTAGATTTAGTACAACGATTGTCATCAGTATCGAGATAGAAGTTATGCCCATGATAATAGTAAGATAAACTCCTGTGGGCATAAATGTATAATTAAATTGGAGAAAGTTTGGAAAATCCATTAAGCGAGAGCATATATACCCACCTATCAAGGGAATTGACTCGGACGTCTGGGGAAGTGATCTGAGGAAAGAAGGAAACAAGAATTGAAAATTATTTACCATAATAATTTGATTGTTGTATACATTGTTTTAAACTAAAACAAATAAGCGTATTAAATAATGCATTAGAGAAAGTGGTCCACAGCAATAAATGACAGAGTAAATGTTTTCAAACTGCCCCATTCCCCAAATAGCATATAAATTATGTACACGCTTTCTCCACTATTACTTGGATGTTTACAATAAAATTAAGTCGTAGAAGTGAACAGGTAATTTTGGGAACCTCCGTTCAAATGTATCCCAAACATAAAAACGCATATTTAAATTTTGTTGTAAAGAGAGATTTTTTGAAATGAATTAAACTATCCCGTACCATTAAATTTTGTTGTGTTTAGTAGTTTCATTTCAGAGTGAGAATTCAAGCTTGGATAGAAATAGTTACAAGTTTTAGGCCATACATATTTATATATAGCTCCATGAAATTCTTAAAGCAATTTTCAGATCAAACTAAGCATCAATGAAAAAAAAATCTGGCGGATAACTTTTAAATGTTATCAAAGTGAAATGTTGAAGGAAAAAATTAGAGCTCCTAAATGAAACTGTAACTTTGTCAGAACTGATGCGGGGTCATCGGGTCAGGTCTGTAGTACGTCAATGGCCCCATCCTCGAAGGGTGAAGGTGCCACTTTGTTTTCAACTTTTATGCAAATATGGCAGATCAATAACTTTGCCATGTCTTACTTTACCCCAACGGTCATACTGTAAAGAGAACAGTTGTAATTTACAACTTGTAAATAGTTGGAAAGGGGAGACATTTTGGCCGGTCTAAAGATATGACATTTTCATATAAGAAGCTCTACTCTTTTGCTTAGGATGAAGATGTGGAACGTAAAACTACGGATTTGCATAAGAAATAATTTAAGAAATTTGATTGTCCAAGACTTACTCGTTAATGGCCAACATAAATACTGAAAAGGCCAATAATACAGTTATACCTAGGGAAATTCAACAGAATGTTACATTTATATTAAAATTGTAAATGAAATAATGATTGGGCTGAGGCTATGTCAATAAACGCATAGTGGTTATACCTAGGGCTATTTTTTCACCACTGTCTGGAGGGACTGCAATTATAAAATTTAGGCATTTTTATTGTCTTGTGCACAATGAGAGAAAGTTATTCAAACCTTGAAAAACTAGCAATGTCAAACTTGAGAGCATAATACATGGGAGCAAAATATTGTAAATGTAGTATCTGTATTGGAATAAAAATGTTTTATTAGTATTTATATATGATTGACCTACTAAAAATAAATTCACAATTATTGTTCTATAACTTACAATGTTTTTCTACGAATGACTAGAGTAACCGTTACATCAGGAAAAGGCTGAAATATTGCAAACACTCTTTTGTACAGTATTAAAGATGAAAACTAAAATTGTCAAACGTTACCTCAGGGCAACAGCTATAATACACCACGTTCCGTTGTTGGACTGCTTTCACCAACTCCCACTCGCCATTCTGAACGTAATTGGACAGATCAACGCCAGAAGTCCTATTTGTAACATCCACCTGCAAAAATAGTTTTATCGAAAATTATTTTGTTCTCCCAAGAAAAACGCTTCGCCACATCAATTAAAAATTTTAAATCAGTTTATTTATAACCACATAGCCATAGTTTAATAATTTGCTATAAGTAAGAAGACTCTTCTTTTATTTTCCATTATGGCAAATTGAAAATTCAGAAGACAAGCCTTTTGTTAACATTTTCTATAATAAGAGACTAGATGTGGTGAAAGACAAAGTTTAATTAAAGACTCTGGCTTGCCCTTGGAAAATTCGGAAATCGCATAGACTATCCTATTCTGCCTTTTGTAGTACCTAGGTAGTATTAACGATAAGTAACATCATTTCAATAGACTGGTTTTGTATAAGCCAAAAATTAATGCATATACTTATATACATACATGCATTCGCACGTATTATTAAAATAAAGCATAAAATGCACTTTCATTGCTGAAAATTTGTCAAAAATCTGTCTATTTATAATTCGCGACTAGAATATTGAAAAGAAGATGAACACAGTTGGACATTTGGGGAAAGTTTTTTTTAACTGAAATGCATATAGAATGTTTGGCAGTTGGTGTCTTAAAGTCAAAAGAGTCAAAAAATGAAAAGTTAAATTCAAATTCACAAACCTGTAAGCCGTTATAAGTCCAGCTACCGAGTTTGAGAAAGCAAACCTACGTAATATGTATACATACATAGATATTTACTCGAGTTTGCCAATGGAAAAAAAGGGTTGGCATATCAAATTTTAAAAACAGTTAAAACGGTTAAAAATTTTAACAGACCTGATCGTCAAATGGAAAAAAAGTTACATCCACGACACATGTTGATCGAAATTTTGTTGGAGGTGGCCAAAAGACATGGCCATTTGATTTTACCATGGCTCTGCTTGGCATATATCCTCTGGTGTAGTCATCTGCATTGTTATATAATAAGACGTCGGGAAGCCAGATTCTCTCGCAGGGCAATCTTATCGTGTCCAATCCACCATAGTCCTTAGGATCCCATTGCAATAATTCATCTGTCCACTCCTATTTTGTAGAAGGAAAATAAGTTCTCTAAATCCATTTCCAAACTATGTAAATGATATGTAAACAGGTTTTTCCAGGATTCTGAAAGTTATTATTTTAACGAAAGAAAGTCTCTTCTGCTTTCCCCGTTGTGTGCTTCGTAAGCTTTTTGCCTCGGATTTTGTATCTTAAAATTATTCAGATGCATTTTCACTCAAAATCCTCAAACAATATAATATAAGCTAAGCTATAAGTATATAGATATAATCATACAATGAACTTATGAACGCTTCGTTTCGTTTTGATTCTTCAAGTACTCTTCAAAAATTAGAAAGAGAAGAATAAACATAATATAAATCATAGCTCTTGGCAAAAGCTTTTCTGGATTTGTTTTCCTTTGTTAAAATTTGACGATTCGTTGTATATTTAGCTTTTTACTTTTATTTACTCGTATTAACCCCATTTGTTGAGACACTTATTCGTGCATTGTGTCTCATTAAGTACTCATTTATGAAAAGAAAACTGTGCAATTTTAAAATTATTTACGACTTTGGGAAACTTCTTTTTCGGAATTTTAATGAAAATATATTATTATTCTAGAGACAAATAAAAATAAATAAAATTGTTACTTGATCCAGCCACACATTAGTCTCAAGCACTTGATTTTTTTCGTCCTGAAAGTAAATAAATTCATGACATTAGAGTTTGCATGTTTAGTTCAATCTTAAGATGGGTTGCAAATTGTGGTGAAAAGTAAATAAAATGGTAAATTGAATATGATTTTGCTATTCCATCCCCGTTTTATTATGCAGTTCGTGACATGAGTCTGTAATTGTTTCTTTTAAATTTTACCCTGTTCTCGTTTCTATTGAATCAAAACATTGAGAAGTCAATGTGGTCTCTTTCCAGATTCTTCAAAACCTAGCAGATAAGGTTTCTATCTATTAAGTATAGGAATTCCATTCACTGCAATGGAGATGTCCAATTTGACATCTCTTACAAAGCTATCATGTCCCACAAGGAAAAAAAGTTGGTAACAGAATCATGAAATGGGAATGGACATATATTCCTTCGAGGTTTGTATGTCACAAACTCATTTAAACTCCAAGAATCAGTCTTCATATTTTGACCACATTTTGAAGTGTAAGGTGACATACTTATAATTTGGACTGGAAATGGGTATAGCCAGCCACGAATGTGTCAACTTACCTCGTACATAAGGATTCTACGTATTTAGTTAGTGGAAGAAAGAAGGATTTCCTTACAAATGTGAAAGAGAAAACATTTTTATTTGGAGAGAAGGTGTGAGATCTGGGTCCATATGCTCCAGTCTCAACTTTCTCTTGCATGAACGCTTGCGAACTCTGTAGCTCCTGAATACGTATGCTTGGCCGAATCTCCAAAATTACACAAGATTTCATCAACTCAAACGTCCTTTGAGTATCCAACCTTTATTCTCAGAGTTCCGAAAGTTACTTAAATCAAATTAACTATTTTTGTAGTATATATTATTTGAACATAAAAAGACTCGTTTCATTGTAGATAACAATTGAGCATTCAAATGTAAAGGTGGGCTGTTACTTTAAAGATCTGAAAGAACCTGGCTAATCCTGTTAAATTTACCAAACTATTTTTTGAACAAAGGTTATCGTGCAGTCTTGATAGAGCAAGGCAAATTAAGACAAAAATTGTCTTCCTATCTTTGGTAGTTGTAGCATAAGAACGCTGATATATATGCAGTACGTGGAAAGTCTTGATTTAAACATACAACTTAATCGTCCCTTTTGAGTTTTATTAGCGACATAAAACTTACAAACAGTTTTTGTTGCACGCACACAAGTTGAGAATTTACAAAAAAAGATTGCATAAAAAGTTGTGTACATGAATAAGCCAAGTTTGTCCAGATAGTGTCTTCTCTTACTGAGGTTATTCATAAGATTCAAAGTGAGACAAGAAGACTTCTTTTACATGCATTAGAATGCAACACACTTGTAGCGTTGTTGTAGCACTTTAACAGGCTTCTTTATGGTCTCTCTTTATACGATAATCTTTAAATCTGTGAAAGGGAAAACTTCATACACACATACGTCATGAGGAATAAATACGAAGAAACTGCTTAGTTAAAAGACTTTATTATTGAAGATTTGTAACAAAGAATAACAAAGAAGCAATTAACTAGTGGAATGTAAAAAAGAAGGTTCAAATTGTTTACAGAAGTTAAATATCTATATGATGAAATGTGCCATGTCTTAAACTAACGAGTAAATGTTTTTAAGATGGCACAATTCATTCAGATGTTGCAACAAAACTTTAGATTAATTTTGCTTAATTTGAAAACTATTTCATTTAAATTGGCATCAGACCAGATTGTTATCAATAAAATCCAACTGGCAGTGGATATAATGCACAATTTCACTTTCATCAAAACTATCCCGAGAATAAACTTTGAAAACAAGATCTGGGTTTTATCACTCACGTTTACCCATCATTTTTTCAATCCTTTACAGACAACCTATTGCATTTTGAGCTTAGATTCCAGCGATCTACTCAATTCGAGAAAAACAAATATGCCGTGACTCGTAGCCAATGATTTAGGCTGAATAACAAATCATTATTGAAGCATTTAAGTCAATGTTGAAATTCTTATGGCTTTTATTGCTTGTTAGTCATGTCAGAAACAGAACTAAAAGAAGAACTTAAATAATCAGTACATAATTCATATGACAAAGATTGGGCTTCTTTTGTAGATTTTGTTGAAATAACTTTCAAGTGGGATAAACTTTGATTTCAATTTATAAAGTTGATTTATGCCAATCTTTTCTATGTTTGTCCTTGGGCGGTATTAAATAACAACTGTGGACAAATTACATTGTCCTGAAAATAATTTAGGTGACGAGCAGTTCTGTTCTGTTCTGGGAATTCTTGTGAATCATCGTCTAGAGTGTAATATATGTAGTAATGTAAATGAACATCTAAATGCGTATGTCTGGGTTTGACATGCATTAAGAAAAGGTGAAATAGACAGCGCAAGAGGAAATCCCCTATGGAATAACTATATTTATTCTGAGGGATGATAATATACCTTTCAAATTCCCTCTCGTAAATTCTGCAGAAATTGTGGTGAAATTTCACCACCCTAATGTATGCAACATCAAAAGAAATTTACACACATTCTTCCCTTTCAATAAATCAAATTAAAAGCCTATATTTTCTCCCACGACACATTTTTAAGCTGGCCATATCTTTTGACTGTTACACATGTAAATAGTATATAAGGTAAACCCAAAGAAAGCCAAACAGTGTCGCTTGCTACTACTTACCATATCAAATATTTGAGTTAGTGTGATTCCGACTCTGACAACAATTGGATGGCTGGCGTTAATCACTGGTCTCACATCTCGCTCGTATCCAACCATGAGCTTTTGCAGAAGAAGCTTTTCCTGCTGCTCGCTCTTCCCGTCCGTTCTCATTTCTCCAGCCACTGCTGGCTTGGCCCCGTCATCACCAACGCCAAAGGCAAACTTCTCACGTTGACTGGGACTGTAACCGTCGTTATTAGTATCACTTTCACCATTCGGTCGTTGTGTTGAACTATGAATGTCATTTTCATTACTTTCACTCCCGGCCTTTTCTATAGCTGACATGAAATCCGGTTTGGATGACAGGCTGAGGTTATCGGGATCGTCATGAGCATAGTCATTTTTGCTGGATGGATTATTACTGTTTTCATAATCACTTATGCTCTTTAAATCACTGTCAAGTTTATCCATGTGAAGCTCTTTTCCTTTCATAAATTGAGTATTTATAACTTTTTGTTGAGAGCTTGTTAGAAGTGGTGGTTGAGGTTGTGGAGATCTATCTTTGTCCTCTTCATATGTCGATAATTCCAGGGATGATTCTTCGGAAGAAGAGGATACAGACTCGAATAAATACTTTATCTCCTTTTGGCCAAGTTTGTTCTCTGAAACCCAACAAACAATTATGGATGAGACCTTTAGTTCGAACCCCGTGGGAAAATTACCATCTTAACTTGGCAAAAACAATCATACTCCTTTTCCCCACATCGATTAAAGCCAATAAAAACCTTTTACTTTCCCCTTTTTTGGCCAATTGATGAGAACCTTATAATCTTATCAAATTGGCTTTGGTAATGAATAAGTAGATTCAACCATTTTGCAATCTTAATGCTTCCGAGACCTCCAATGCTAAATGATGTTTAGGTGAAAGTCTCAATTTCCCCAGCCACCAAAAAACATGAATATATAGTAACCCATTTGTATAAGATAAAACAACTTTTTCTCAAACTGGTTTTCATGTTAAAGATGTGTTTGGGCTGGAGAAAGTATAGAAAGCATTTGAGGAACTAGAGAGAGCTTCTGCCAATTCCAGTTTATGAGAAATAAAATCAATTTCCACAAACAAGATTCTCATGAAAAATATAACTTTCTTTGAAGTTGACTGTTTGAAAAGGAATCGTTTGAAGCTGGCAAATTTGTAGATTTGATTTTCACGGTGGACAAACTTACAAATTGTATGTTAATAAACCGTTATAACGCACATAACGAAGGGGTGAAACAATGTCCCTTCGATTCTGTCTGTCCGTCAAAAGAGGTCAAGGGGTAACAAGAACCAATTATAAATGTCAAAATTGTTTTCCCCGTCAAAAAACGTGTTAAAATGACACCTTGCAAGACGTTTTCATTTGTTCACCTTTTGACCTGTTCCCCCCGGGGGAAATGTCAAGAGGACAATTGAAAAAGTTTAAAAATTGAAAGAAATTTAACAATTGAAAGAATTGTAAGACCAATAGTTTTAACATTGGTTCGTTCTCAAATAACCCCGTAAAAATGCCGTCTTTTTTGAAAATTTTCATGTTTTTGACCTTTTTGACCCCCTTGACCGTGACCTGGGGGGCCCATCTCCGAACTTGTCCGTACTCGTTGCCCCCTGAACACGTTGCAAAAAACAGAACGAAAAAAAGTTCATTTGTTCTAGAGTTATCGTGCGAACGGACGGACAGACGGACGGACGGACAGACGGACGGACGGACAGAGCCATCTTATAAAGGGGTTTCACCCCTTAATAAAGTGTTTTAAATTCGTCATTTTATGTAAAAATTAACTGACGACAAAAAATGAATGCAATTTTGTAGATGTTTCTTTTGATTTGAAAACCGGTTCCCAATTTCGCTATTGCTCTATAGCCTTTGATATTAGGACTATTACAACCGTTAATTGGTTGCAAAACCACCCCGACAACTTTAAAATGAACTAAGAGATTGCAAAATATTTTGCTAGTCCCTACCAAACTCGGATTAAAAATGCAGGCCATGTAATGTCAGTCCGTTTCGTCCATCCACCCTTTGCATCTTATTTTACGGTATAGGGAGAGGAGGCTTGAGTGGTGGTCAAAGAAATCTGCATCTTCTTTTGCTGACCCCAGTTTAAATTTTGAAAGGATAGAAGAAGAGTGCAAAAGGTGAATCATTATAGTTAACTAACTAACACGTTGACTACAGCTGGATATTGTAATTTATTTATCTATAATCATATCAGTCTTATTTTGCATGAGAAGCAAAGCAAGCTCAATTTGTGGATAGATTAATAGATAGTGGCTTGGGAAAGGGTAAATTATTAAATTGCCTCTGACTCTCGTCAGTCTCGTGTTGGTTTTCGTGCTTGACTCTTGCCATCAAAGTTGTAGGGTGTCAAAAATTGCCAAAATGCCGGTGAAAATAGAGCAAAGTAGCGAGCCCCTAGTCATAACATTTCGTAATCATCATCATGCATATACAGAACAAGACGGTGCTAAGATAATTCGACATTATGAACCAGACACATTGTGGCATCAATTCTGTCAAATCGCCTATGGGATGATTGTGATTCACTATTTCCTATGGTTCATTCCCATGTTCCTCATGGTTTATTTTCCATGGGTTTGGGGCTACCCTTTGGTCTCACTTCTTCTTGTGGCAATTTACCTCCCCACATATTTCAATCGGGACGAGCTCAAACATGGGAGACCGTGGGAGTGGTTAAGGCAGCATGGAATGTGGCGTTACCTCCAGCAATATGCTCAAATCGAAATTGTCCGAGAAGAAGAATTGGATGGTGATAGGAAATACATATTTGGGTATCACCCCCACGGAATCCTAATTCTTTCTAGGATTGGTACTTATGTAAGTTCCCTCAAAATGTCATTCCAATTTAGTATATCAAATTTTCAAAATCTCCATTTCTGTATTTTCAGGGGGGCGTTTTTGAGCGTTTATTCCCAGGAGTTGAGCAAAGATGCTTAGGTATATATACAATGGCATGGTTAAGGACAAAGATCTTTATTTATAGTTGCATGAATAAATATTCATTTTAGTATTAATATTATGATCAACAGGGGCCAGTCCAATGTTTTATCATATTGGATCTCGAGAAATATGTTTATGGATGGGAGCTGTACGTGCCGACAAATCCAATGCAGTTCAAATCTTGAAAACCAATGAGCTGAGCCTTCTTTTATATCCCGGTGGAAGTGACGAGATCTTTTTAACTGACCCTGATTCCAAAGAGACAACCATCATAGCCCGAAAAGGTTTCATTCGTCTTGCCCTCCAGCAAGGTTGTGACCTCGTCCCTTCATTTGTGTTTGGAGAAAAACATGCATACAGAAAACTTAACATCCCAGAAGTCATCAAATCATTTTTTATGAAAAAGCTCAGAACTCCATTGATTATATTTTGGGGAAGATTCTTTACCTGGCTTCCAGTAAAGGACAAGAACGTTTTCCTCTCTGTTGTTTACGGAAGCCCACTGCGAATAGAAACGCCAGTCGAAAACCCGACTGACCAGCAAGTTGATGAATTGTATGAAGAATTTTATGGTGAAATTAAAAACCTTTTTAATAAGTACAAGGGAAAATATGGATACGATGAAAATGAGACTTTGGTAATTAAAGAAGCCAAAAGCAAACCAAGCCAAAAAAATAATGTAACTACTACCAATGGTCTGACAAACGGAAGCAATGGTCATCACGTAATTTCTAATGGAAATAGTTTAACAAATGGCAAAGCTCATTAAAATGCTTTTGAAGTTACCCGATAAATGTTTTAGAAATAAGTAATATACTGATCTGTCTAGTTTGTTAGATAAACCGCATAAATTCCTATAGCTGACGTAAATATTTAATGCTATGAAATTTACACAATGCAACGACAATAGAATTAATTGTTAAATCGTGGACTATTCTTGTTATTAGAAGTACATAAAATCCTGAAATAAATATATAAAAATCTTAAGAAAACGAAACAATGAGTGCTAAACTTTGGCTAGCTAACAAATATTGCGTCCAAAATTAAAATATCAGCAGAACGTATGAAAAGCCATAAACTTGAGAAAGGATGAATTTTTTTGAGAAAAGAAAGAGTTTTATATTTCTAACAATTTTATTTGTATTTGCAATTTGGTAAGATATTTCTTTCCCAAAGGTTGTTGTAAAAGTAATAAAACGCATTATAATATAATGATTATATAGCTTTGCAGAAGAAGAAGAGGAAGAACATGATGAACTATCAGAACCATCAGCGTCTGAAATTGAAGATTCTACTAGCGATGCCACTCCACCCACTGCGGATAATTCATCGGAAAATCTAGAAAATGAGTCACCTGCAACTGAAATAAAAGAAAATTCGACTACGGCTACAGTTGTAATTACCAAAGAGGCAGGGAAAAGAGAAAAGATTTGGCTGAAAGTAAAAGTTCTTTCAGGAGGAGATGAAAACGAACTTGGCAAAGGAAACCATCGACTAACTAATGAAGAATTGGAACGGTTAAAGTCTCTTTTTCGTTTGCTGCAAAAGATGTTTGCCACTGTGGGTCTAAGAGCCTCAAGATATGTGAGTTACGGTAACTTTTGCGGTTACATTGGAGAAAATCCTGGAGGCAGAGATGAGACTGGACTACCAAGTGATGGGTGTGACTGGTGTTGTAAGATTCACAGCGAAAAGTGCTGGTCAAAACGTAACAATGATAAATGCGACCCATTTAAGCAACAATATAGTGTCAATACAACCTCGCTTGTTTGTCAAGATAAACCAAATTCGTGTGAATTTAACATGTGCACGTGCGACACTGAATTGGTAAAATGCATGAGCAAAGCAAAAACTAAAAAACTCTGTCAATAAATCATTTTAACTTGAACAATTTATTTGGTCATAAATAAATATATTTCTGTTTTGATTGACAAATCGCATGCAATAAGTGCATTTCACTTGCACCAAGAAATAACTAGAATTATTTTATCAGGACTAATGTATCACAGAATTATCTATAATCAACGGGAACAATATTTAGGCAGGAGTTTGGCATAATAAAATCAGATCTTTATGAGCATGTATGAAATTTCACACTTGATTATTCTAGAATACTGGAATCTTGGTCCGAGGCGTGAACATGAGGTCATCGTCCAAATGAAGAAGAATCATGAATGAGAAGAACATGCTGGCTGCGGACAAAAAATGCCAGACGTCATGAGTGTCGTAGAAATTTAGTAACATGCACTCTCTGTTGTACGTCCGTGATTCGGCAGGTGTTAGCTGCCACGATGTTGATTTGTGGAGAAAAACGTACATTGCAAGCGTCCAAAATACAATGCTCAATATAATGTAAACGAACGGCTGGAAGGTTATCTTTTCACGGTGTGTTAGCTGTAACAAATGTCAATTTGTTTGTAATCAAAAAATTAATACCGGATTGTGATTAATTGATCCTTACCTTCATTATAATGTAAAAATTACTATAAAGAAACAGATTAACCATAAAAATCATCAGAAGATGAGATGCAAAGTCTTCCCTCATGTAAAGACCGTACCACGCGATAGCCCAATTTGACAGGTTAGCGATTACAAGAAGGATAAATCTATCAACGTACAAAGGACATAAGCATAATAATGGGCTTGCTAGACAATCGTTTTTCCAAGTATTGTATATTCTTCGAAAGATCCCAAAATCTATAATTTAAAAGTATCTAATTAAACCCATTGATCATTGCTCGAACATATCTTCAATCTTGATTTTTATACCCAATCGCCATCTTCCCAGATAATAAATCTGAATGGAAAGCCACAGAGCGAAAACTATGTGAAATATTGTGAATGTTATCCAAAACTCTGTACTGGCTGCTAGAACTCCAACAACACCAAGCAGTGTTACCACTGCTAATCCTGCAAAAGCAGCATACCTAAATAACACACGCCATTGTCATTAATAACAAAACATCAACATGAAAAAATTAATGGAGATCTTACGCCGAGCAATTGACATCCGGATGTCGAGTTTGGTACAACTATTGTTCATTGTTCATCATTATTATAATAATAAAATAATAAATGTAACCGAATCTACCTTCAGCATCAAGAGCATAGCATTGACATACATCTATAATAAGAGTGTTGATAAAATTACTATTGACGATTTTCATGCTTAATATGCACATGACTTATTATTAATTTTTTTGACTTACAAAATTCGAGTCAAATTGGAAATTGGACCCATTTGGACAAACGTGGTAGCACCCAGATAAGATTCCTTCCATAATTAGAGCGACTGCCATTGAATAAAAGAGTCCAAAGTGCCTTGGAATTCCACAACTCTAAATAACCGCAATTGCATGTATTAGATAACCAATTTATGAAACAGTCATTATTAATTGAAATTTACATGTTCAATAATGGGATATTGTTGAGCTAATCTTGTATGGATCTTTTCACGCCGCAATACAAGTAGAAAGAACAGGAAACCCAGCATTACATAACCAATGTTAGAGTATACATGATTGAAGTCACTCAAAAGCCAAAGGGGATGAGAACACTAGTTTTATCAAATTAAATCTTTAGATCATTTTTTAAGAACATTGATTGCATGGGGAACTGATTGTTAAAGATGGATTTAATTTACGTAATAGTTATAATAGCAGAGATCTTGATTTCCAGTTGTGTGGAGTACCTGCATTATACAATATTCAAATTACTTTCTCTAGATTCTAGAATTTAGTTTTAAAATTATAAATTGACCAACCTTTTGGTAGGTAAACACTAATTGCATAACTGGTAGTCCGTAGAAAATAGCAACCGTCAACAAGGTCCACAAATATAGTTGGGACTTTTTGGCTAACACATTAGTCGATTTTCTGGACAAGGCAGCAACACATAATGCAGTAGTTGTGCGATAAACATTTTTATCCCGCAATGCATCCTCTAACATATCAATGTCCGTCTCGTCAAGAGAAGAATCTGTGTCAGCAAGCCAGTGTTGACCATCAGCATCTTCATCTTCAACCCCCTCTGCATTTTGATTGTGGTTCCGTCTTCTTGATATAAAAGAAGGTTGTTCTTCAACAGCAGCAATCCCTCCAAAAGCCACATGCATGTCTGGAACATCGGAATCTGGGGGATTAATTGGCGCAGTATCACTGTCAATGGGGGTCGAGATAGCTGCTGGATAGCTTGAGTGCAATGGTGGATAATTTAATCTTCGGCTTGTTCCAGCTGTTTCATTTTCATCAATTGGGAATTCTGGAGGAGTTGGACTGCTCCTAATCGTTGGATGTAAATAATCGTTATTTGTGGCAATGTTATGCGTGTGACATGATTAATGTGTACCTGCACAAATATGCACATGAGACGATAAAAGAAAATACGTAAAACGAAAGAAAAATTCCAATTGTACCTGAAATAATTATGTTGATAATTAAATAATACATATAATAGAGTTTTGACAGATTTCGAGAAAATCGTAAAAGTTTCATACCGAATATTGCAGCGATATATTGCGCCTGCGAAATTTTTTCATATACGACAAAAGTGACATTTTTAACTCTGATCTGGTCCCCTTCAAACCAATTCCACAGAGAGTATTCTTCATCTTCGTTCTTCGCATCAACTTTGGTACATCTGCTGTTATCACCATGCATGACAAACACTGTTTGTTTGAAGATTACTTATTGTTAACTTCTCTCAATAAAAAATAAAAATAATGTTCTTACCGACATAAAATCCATTGGGGAAATCATCTTTCCTTAATGTCATTCCTGCTTTACGTGTCATTGTCTTTTTGTTTAAAGAATATAAAAAAATACATTTAATTTATTAGATTAATTAAATTAAATTTTTATTTAGTATATATAATTATTAACCTGCCAATATCCTTCAAATTGAACATTATTCTCTTGGTCTAAAATTGGACAGGAAGCATTTTGAACAGAAACTGTCATACAACGCTCATCAAGCGAAGTAACTTCAAGCAGCACAAATCGGTTAATGGGCGAAGGTGGAAAAACGAATCGGAAAAATCTTGGTGACAATGGAGCAACTTCCGTGGACTCCTTTTCGTTCAGTTTCATAACGAAATTATGTTCGAGCGATACAAGAAGAGTAAAAGAAACGCTCGAATCACTGGAAGTTGAAACACTAACAAAAATTGTCCTTTCGCCAGCAAGATATCCTTCGTCAATTTCCCCACAGAGAGTTCTACTAGCTTCATAATACAGCTTACTAAAAGTTGTAAAAAACAGTATTATTTAGCTTGATAATTTTTTTTAAAGATTAGAATTTGTAACGAATTATGTGTTACTCGTTAAAATTTGATTTTGATGGTAATGGCCACGAAAGGACAGCTTTTCTCTGTCTGACCACAAATATTGTTGGTGCGTTGATGTCGCTATTTGTTGTGCTCACACGAACGCGAATATCTTCGTCCTAAAATTACATTATTATTATATTTAAATCAAACAAATGCAGATAATTTCAAAAAGTTTTTTGTTACATACAAATATTCCAAGATTATTGCCTTTAGCAGAGGCGTTGAATGTGAACTGATAAACATATTCTATTGTGCTGTTGATAAATCTTGTGTCTGACTGATTGACTTGTCCTTCCACGACGATTGTAGAAATGCTATTTTCACCAATCTCTGGCTGAGAATTAATTGTCCTGAAGAATTGCATGCAAATTACAAATGCAAAAACTAGCATTTTTCTTTCAATCATGGTGGCGAAAATTCTAGGCTGCTGCAAAATGAATTGAATGATAACTTTATCACATCCGAGTCTGTCTTGTTTAAATCAACGAATGAGTAATGTTTGCAGTTTAGCTGTTATCAATTCCTGTCCTTATCATCATCAGGTCGAAGTACGACAAATATTTTGATGCTTTAATTTCTCTTGCAACTTCCAGATTTCATATTCAATATTGCCTGGAAAAATATAACGTTAAAAACCCATAAAAATAAATAAAGTGTCCCTTTACCGATAAGTGGTTGTCCTTTAAAGTGGATTAGAAATGAGCAAACTGGAGGTAGAAATATACGCAGCTGACGAGTGTTCACTTCGTTTCGTGCCACGAAAAGAAATGGCAGAGAAAATTCTAAACCGGATAAAAAATGACTCATGACAAAATGACTTTAATCTATCTCAATGCATGCAAAGTGCAGCAGCAGCAATAATTTTTAGGACTCGTAATTGAATAACTTCCGAGTATTTGTTAGCATGCTAAATAATGCTAAGCAAAAGGGAGAATTTGAGACTGCGGAGGCAGATTGAGACATGACACTGTCCATAAAATTAATATTATAGCACATTGTTGTTTTGCTTTATTTAGCCAACAATTTATTTTCTGGATCGGTTGAAAATTTTCATTTTTATGCAAATTCCATGATCTTTCGTCACCTTGGGCAATGAATCTTACTTAAAAATAGCTTTCTCAATAATTCCTACCCGATTTTTCAAAAAAATACCTAATAGATAGAAAATGCATTTGAATCACAAGACTTTGCAAACTTCAAAGAAAGATTTTTCGCCATCAGAATTTCGAGAAAGAAATCGCTTCATTTTTCTCTCTGAATTTTCAGTGTTTCTAAAATACTACCGGCCATTCGTCATCCTCTCCATAATTGTTGGCTATCTACTGAGCACTTATCTTTTGGCCTTTGACATCCGGTTCTTTGACCATCGAAGTAACATTGCCATAATTTTCCACATTGGAGACGCCGTATATTTACTGGACGTTGTTTGGCGTCTGATTATTGAAGACATACACATTTTTGGGTACAAAGGAAGACCAACAGCATTCTTTTGGGACGACATTTTCCCAAAAATTAACAGCTTTATTGAATCTTTAATCCGTATCCTTTCCCTTGTCCCAATTGAATATGTCGCTTACATATGGAAAGACGATACTTCTTACGAGTGGCTAATGACGTTTGCCATTTTGAGACTTAATCGCTTGTACAGACTAAAATATATTTATTACTGGGCCGGTAAGTCAAGTTCATATAATTTACTAAAATGTAGATATAATTGAACAGATTTGTCTTTCTCCGCATACAGTTCGAAAGGTGAGGATGAGGTTAATATTGATGCCAAGAGCGGTTTGGAAGCAGATGGCTTTGCCGTTGATGAGCTTACTCTTGATGCTATATCATGCATTGGCATGCATATGGTACGCATCCAATTGCGATGTTAGTAATTAAATATTTACAATAATTTGTTCCAAATTAATTAACAAAAAATCTGATTGGTCTTTAGCCCGTCATTTCGAGCAAAAAGCCTCCAAAATGCCCTAAAGAATGGGTGCAAAAATATTATGACTTCACAGACGAGCATGGCAAAAAGGGACAACATCCGTTTTATTATCATGTCAAACTTTATGAACCAGATCCATTCGGTAAATTATACATTTTAATTAAGATTGTAAAAAATTAACTTGTCTTTTCAGGGAGATACATGGGATGTGTTTTTTGGAGCTTGATGTTAATTCGTCAATCAGGGTAATTCAGAGATACATAATTAAAAATTTGTAGTTTTATATAGCTTGTATAAACTAATAGAAATTATGATTAATATTTTTTTTTTAGAAATTACTACAGTTCTCCAAAAAATAATTTGGATATTCTAATTTCCAACATGCTCATATTTGCAATTTTCATTGCACAATTTGTCATCATGTTAATCGCTGTTAATGCTGCTTTCCAGACACGTTTGACAGGATTTTTCTTAGATTCGCAAATACGAAGCGTTCGTCATTTTTTGGTATACATTGCTTAATTTAAGATAACGTTGTAATATTATTATATGCTTCAATTTTAAATAGCGATTCATGAATTTGTCGGATGGCGTATGGGTAGACATGTCGAAAAACATTTTATCGCTGTGGAATAGAAGAGGTTTTTTTACGGACAACGCTTTTGTAAATTGAAATTATAATTTTGTATTGATCTGTTGAAAATGTTCTTTTGATTTTTAGAAATTTGTGTATCCTACCAATTTGAATCAAGCAATCGCGTATGAAAAATATTCGGTCCTTGTTCATTCAGTAAGTAAATTTCACTTTAACACGCTTCTATAGCGCATTTCACTTTTAAAATTAACAGAATAAAATATATTACAGTCTGAACTTTTGCAAACGCTATCCAGAACTGCTTTGGAAGCTTTAGCACTTTCCATCGAGAGGAGGACCTATTTTGAAGGGGAATTCATTATTCGGCCAGAAACCATTGATAATCGCATGCGATTTATTTCTTTGGGATTTGCCAGTGTAAATTATTTCAACAAACGTGTAAAACTGATTCCACCTATTTATTGAAAAAACGAATTATTAGAATAGATTATCGAACCAGAAAGAAGAACACGGCTTGTAAACATTTGTCACGGAACTCTTGTTGGAGAACAAAACATTGTGACGCCTACGTACAGGAAGTGTGGAATTCAAGCCGTGACAGATTGTGAAACAATAGAATTGTCTTGGGAAGCAGTAAATGACATTCTTAAAGTGGAATATTTCTCTCGACAAAAAATGCACATACTTCTTCTGGTATTGATTTTCTATTATTATTAGTATCAATTTGATAAAAACGATAATAAATTGATAAAATTATTCAGCGACGATTGGATTTTGTCTCGCATCGACTGTCAAAAAATTCCAAGCAAGAGCATCTATATCACTTGATAGAAGCAAATAAGCCATTATCAAATCCTAACGGAAAAACGTTTTCCAATTATGCTATGATTGATCCCAATGAATCGTAAATAAGAATTTTATTATTTCGTCTTTAAGTTCAATCTATATAAAGTATTAATTTCTTTCAGATACGCTAAAAAGCCTAATTACGTTACTCCTTTTGCTTACCAAAGACACTTGAGGAAAATTGTCTTTAACAAGGATAAATTCAACGAATATGACACATCTTTGATACCAAAGTTGGAACGTATACGCAGAAACACAGCCTCAAATGCGGCATACAAATTTGTAACAAAAGTTAGATTTCCTTCATATAATCTCAGCTTTCGTGGATGGGCGATTTCAAAGGACACTAATTTCTACGTTTTGTGGGGAGAATTTGCTATTATATACACTCTTTGCCATTCCGTTTGGCTCGTTTCGTCAATGATTGACGAAGATAGTGACTGGACAGTAGACGCAATCAATGTGACCACAGATTTTATTTTCACCATTGATGCCATTCTGATGTTATTTGTGTTTCGCCAGCCTTTTGGTAAGCGGCATATGGATTGCATGCAACTTTTTTTTTGTTTTACATTCAGCTTTTTATATGCTTTTTGTGTTTTTGCAGAAATGAAATCAAAAGCTGAAATTATTGATTGCACTACTAAATTTGCAAAAGAACTGAAATCTACCCGAGCATGGTTTGATATAATCGCAATTTTCCCTTTTTGGTATTTATCCCCCTTTAGTAAATTACCTCAACGGGCACGATTTCATATGCTTTTCAAACTAGGATCGGTATTTCACTAACTATAAAATTTTGTAAATCTCGCAAAGCTATTTTGGAATATAATTTTCCAATTTTAGGTGTTATGTCGAGTTAGTGAATTTGAAAATAATGTGACATTCAATACACATGGTACTCGTCTTCTAAAGTATTTGACAACTATCGGCACTTTCATTCTTCTTGGTGGGGCTGCAATGGCGATTTTTAGATGTGCTAGTGAATTTAAGTAACAAAAATTTATTTGTTAAAAAAAATTTAAAATATGAAAAATGAAAAATGTTAATTATGAAATCATTTTCTCCACAGAACTTGCAAGCTAACACAATTTGACAAAGAGACTGGTCAAAGTTACGTCGTTGATGAAAAAGCATTTCCTACATTCATCTATTGGGCATTTTGCATTTTCTTCGGAATTGGATTTAATGAAATTAAAAGTAGGCTCTATGAAACAGAATTCCACTGTTCCATGTATTTGCTTGGATTTGTATTGCTGACAAAATGCTATGCAGACTTGATATCAATCCGTTTAAACATGTCGAAAACAAAGTATTCAATAATAACTCTCTGAATTTATCATTTGATACTTAACAACAGATTGCTTAAATAGGAGTACTTACGAGAAAGCAAGGCTTTGGATGAGAAAATATTTGGAATGGTGCTATGCTCCTTTGTCATTAATGAAGAAAGTTGACCATCTTTTGGTGAAGCAGTGGGTTTGCTGGAGAGGAATTGAATCAATCTCCAGAATTGAGATGGACACTGGATTCGTTGGGGTTGGGCACACAATTTACCAAGAACTGATTATCGAAGCAATCTTGAATACGCTTTGCTCTTTGGAATTATTTAAAGTAGCCATAACCCTTATCTCTATTATAAAAATATGAATTGAAATGATTGAATGCATCTATCATAGCATATGGATCCAGGGATGGTTCGAGAATTTTGTTTGCGTGCTGAACTCCGCTTTGTTGAGCGTTCTTCAATAATTCTTCAGTATGGCGTAGTGTTGAGACACATGTATATAATTCGTAGAGGTGTAGTTGAGGTTCGTACATTCAAGACATTACATGATTATGGAGTAATATGGAATGAAAGTCTTATTCTTGTACGCTTTCAAAATATTTAGGTCAAGATTTGCACGGGTGGAGATTATCCAATTGTATACAAATATGGACCTGGAACATGCATTGGATTTGGAGAAATGATTTTCAATTTGCAGCCAATAATTCATGTTACTAGCATATCTGATGTTGAGCTCATCGCTTTTAAAGCATCTGTATTTCACGACATTTTTGGGAAATCAAGTCAATATCATATTTTATGGAAAGAGCTTTTGTCCAACTCTGATTTAAAAGATTTGTACTTGAAAACGCTTGCACCTGAAGGATTTGTAAGGCTGGTTAAAGGGCCTGGGGATGAAGAAAAATTAGAACTTGTCCAAAGACATCCAGCCCTTCATATTTTCATGAAACCGAGTTTATCTGAGAGACGAGTTAATTTTAAAAATAGACGATGGAAAATTCCTTGGAGCATGGCACCTTCTTGGATAAAATTATTAAGGTTTGATAGTTTACTTCAAAGTTAAAATTGAGTTTATAAGTACAGTGAGCGTTTTAAAACAATTTCAGACCCTGCACACTTCCCATTACCATAAATCCAATGAAGTCATTTGAAAAGATTTGGATGACTTTTAGACTACTTTCAATAATTTATATTGTTTACGTAGTTCCAATAATAGAAACTTTCCCCTGCAAGCACAAAAGAGTGGACACAATTTTCATCCACATTTACGATACAATTACCATAATTGACATGTGAGAAATTGAAAACTTTTTCTTTTCCTATATTAATCTAATGTTTAATTTAAAAGGTTTCTACGATTTTACACCGCATATTATGGCCCAGCGTACAAAAATCATCCAGCTCAAACAATATCCCATTACATCAAGACGAGCTTCCTTACAGATTTATTAGCCAGCCCTGCTTTTTATTACAGCTTCCAGTTTGTGTCAAAATATGGATCCGTCGAATTTCAGCAGTCTTTGATTGCATACATGTTTCGATTGAACCGAGTATTAATGAGTGTAAGTTATGCATGATATAAGTTTTTAATTATCTGTAATTATCTTATAAAAATTTGTTATATTTTTAGTATCACTTTTTTGGATATTATCAAGAAACAAATAAATACTCTGGAACTCCAAATTATCTGACACGGTATGGCAGCGTTAATGTACAAAAATTTTAATTATTTTAATCAGCTCTTTAATTAATCTTTATTTTGTAACATGTAGATTACTAAAACTTGTGTCAATATTTTTTATTTGCGGACATATAATTGCCTGTGTTTTAGGTAAATGTTGACTAGTTAAACAAATTGTAAATTGGCGTAATTCTATTTTGATTGTTTTAATAGCCATGATTGCGTGTCCTGCTTATACTTGCCCTTACCCTTTTCCGAGATGTCTAAATAAGTCGTGGGTCACTGTCTCTTTGGCTAAGCAGAAGCTTCCTCATTTTGCAGAAAATTTGCATTTTCCAAGAGACAATGAAATTTATCATGCAGCGTTTTACTTTGTGACTACAACTGCCACAGGCTGCAGTTTTGGGGACTTTAATGCAGTGACAACGCAAGAGCGTTACTTTATTGCATTTACTCTCTTCTTTTGTATGTAAAAATGCAAATAGCACACTAAAGAAATTCAATATTAAATTAATATTTTCAGATACGCTTGTTACAGCCTACATAATTTCTCGAGTTATCGCAGTAAAGTCCATTTCAGACTTCAGTCTCAACAACTTTCAAAATGAAGTTGGATTGTTAATGGGATTTATGGTCCAAGCTGAAGTTGATTACCATTTGAAACAATCTATTCTGAGTTATTATGAGCACCAATGGCATCTCTTGGAAGGTGGGATTCCAAGTGAATATTTTTCTTTGATGCACCCAGCCCTTAGAATGGAAATTGGAATGACTCTTCATTCAGAAGCATTCAAGAGGGTATTACATACAAATTACACTAATTAATTAAACACTATAAATGAATTTAGACGGAAGAGTTAAATACTGCATCTTGGGGCTTCTTGCGTGGTTTGTGTGAAATAGCCCAACTTCAGTTTCTCCCGATGAATCAAATCGTTTTCAAAGAATATGATGTTTGTGAAGAGTTGTACTTGATCAAATCTGGAAGCGTTTTATGCAGTAAACATGCGTATATAGGAACAAGAGTGAAACGAATAGGGTAATAATAAGTGCATTATCCAAGATTTCGAAATAATATTTACAAAAATTGTTTTAGATTCCTGGGAACTTTGGAATGCTTGCATGATTACACGGCTCTCGTAATTGAAGCATTGGAGCTTATTGTGTTTTCAAAAAAAGATTTTGAGCTATTATCTAAAACATTTCCTGAAGATGTAAAAAATATTAAAGAAGGAATGAAAAAGGTTTGAAATTATTTTTTTTCTGTCAATGACGGAAATAAGAAGTATATATATTTCAGGATCGGAAACAGCCGTATAGTCCTACTAAGAACAGTAAACATGGGAAATTAAAGGAAAATGGATCATCTTTGCATAGAACAAGATCAGATATACTACCATTGAGAAATCAAAAGGAAAATCTCGTAGACATGACCCCAGGTCACAATAGGAAGTTTTTTGGGCAATATGAAAAATATTTGGATCCATCATATGATGATCCTCTCTACATGGCAGTTCAAAGGACAAATGATTTTAAGTAAATACATGTTGATGATAATTAACTCGATCCTCAAAAAGATGAAAGCTTAATCAAAATATCTTATTTCAGTCAAAAATTTGAAGAAATTGACTCAGCTTATTATGATATTTACGAAGGATTTGCGATCAATCGCAGTGGGATACTTTATAAGCTTTTGAGCATCCTTTATCTCATTGGAGCTTTAATTAGCTGTATTGTTGTCCCATACCAAATCGGATTCAAAGTATGGGGAAATTCTTCCTTATTTTCCAAACTAATTTAAAATATTAGGACTAATATTTTTTTTAGAATTTTGAATATTATATGTGGGGAGTGTCTTATTTGGGCGATGTCTTTTACATCACAAAGATGATTGTATCGTTCTTTGTTTCTGCTGTGAATAGTGATGGGAAAGTTTTATCTGACAGAGGAGCAATCGCATCAAGGTAATATTTATGCATGTCTATAAATTCTCAGGAATTATTGACCAGAAAATTATTTCAGCTATTACGGAGATTTTCACGGTTTTACTTATGATCTTTTAACAATATTTCCTTTTGAAATTCTGGCCCCACCTCAACTGGAATGGATTTACCCTTGGGATCTTGCTAGTTTTCTCAGAATTAATAGACTCCTACGCATTGTAAAACAAACTACGGATGGAGTCTTTTAATTTCCTATAACTGATTAAATAATTTTAGAAACATGTATGGGAATACTTTGGCCCTTGGGTCTATCATGCTGGATATAATGTGAAATTACGGAAATGGAGAGCTGTTAGATTACTCGTACTAACAGCCTTTTACTTGCACTGGGTTACGTGCAGTCTTCAATTCTGGACCCTTACTTCTTGTCCCAATATTAAAAGACCAAACTATACACAATGTTTGATAGACTTAAAAAGCACCGCATGGGTGGGCACTAAATACGGTTGGACAATAAAAACATACAAAAGATGAGGACTATTTTAATAATAATTTGTACCTATTGCAGTTTTAGAGAACTCCTTTATAGAACAACAATACACATACGCCTTCTATTTTGTCATATCTGCTTTCTCCGGAATTACTTATGGTTAGATTTTTAATAAATATTATATTTAGAGTTTAAGTTTCTAAAAATGTTTGCAAATTTTAAAGGGGACGTGAGAGCTGTGACGGATTTTGAAATGTTATTTACAAGTTTCTTGTCTATATCATCAAAAGCTTGGCTGGCAATTGCTTTGGCTGATCTTGTAGATGGACACATCCACATTGATGGGAAAGCAAATTATAGCGTGGCTATCGGAGAATCTCTTGTATTTAATTTTATTTTTGGTTTTCAACGTCTTAAATATTTATTTTTTTTTTACATGAGATGCTTTAAATTGCAGTTGAACTATAAACATGAAGGAGTCTCTGATAACACGTTGGTTCGGGCTGCAAATTACTTGCAAAAAATTTGGAGCTTTAATCGAGGAGTAATTGTCCCAAAATATGTAGCGACATTACCAATAGGATTGAAAATGGAATTAATGCATTCTTTATACCAGGAACATTTTATGCAAGTAATGAAACATAAAAAACTTAATTATCTTCGCATTATGGAATAATGAATTTATGCATGAATATTTATTTAAATTGCAGAGCTATTTATTTTATGACTTGCCCAATAATTTCTGTCGAGCCTTTGCCATTAAATTAAAAGTGTCAATGGTGACTTGTGGAGATCATATCGTCAAGAGTGGATCGTATGGGGATCGTATGTACATGATCAACAAAGGGACAGTCATCTATCGAAAGACGCTATTGCAAACTGATGACTGTGACAATCCTAAAATTAAAGAAGGAAGGGTTTCCTACCCTCGTCATTTTGGAGAGGTGAAAGTGTTAATTCAATAAATTATTCAATTTAGTTTTGAAAATGTTTTTAATATTATCAGGAAAATGCATTTTACGGTATGCGGCCATACCACTGCTCTTATATTGCAGAAACGGATGTAGAACTTGTCTACATTGACACAAAAACGTTGGAGAAAGTATTCAGTCCTTGTTTTGAAGATATTCGGAAAATTGTTCTGGCTAGATTTTTCAGAGCACAGAGAAACCTTTTAAAAAGATCTAAGGCTTCCAATCCCAAAAAATCAAAGAGAAAAAATCCGATTATTTGACCAATAATAATTTTATTATCTAAATAATTACATATTTTAAATGTATGCCAAGTTTATTAGATTTATGACTTTATGAAATGTTTAAAACAAATTCTAAATATTTTACCTTTTTCCATTTCTATTCGTTTTACAAATACAACTTGTTATTTGCAGGCAATAAGCACTTTTTCGCATTTTCTCCCCTCCAGTTCCATATCTGATTGAACTGCATTGAACTGCACGATGCCTCATCCAAAACATTTATTTCTGAATTTAAATGAAGCTGGAATTGTGCAGGTGTGGGGATAAATTATATGTTCTTATATGTTCCTCATTCTTTATATGTTCCAGTTCAGAGAATTACATACATGTTTAATATATGTACATCGGATCAACAAGCGTATGAAATTTAGCAAGGGTCAGGCACTTCCTTCCCTTTTTCATTTTGATATTTTAATAGATACTCTATACCCAAAATATCATTCATGTGGCAAAACTTTTTACATTCAACAGATTCAAAGTGCCATTGAAATCTATGAATTTAACCCCCACTGCCTACCCATGTTTCAAAAGTGTGGTTCTTTAACACATTTTGTAGCTCTGAATCAGGATTATTTTATCTAGGGGACAGTAATTGGCTGGTTGATTGAAGCAGGTTCATAATGACAAATTGTCTATGCGGGGACTTATTTCTGGGTACTTGAGAATGAAGCTGCCTGAGTTCACGGACGAACCCTTTCCCTAAAATCCTAATACCCTATTATTACGCAACATATAAAAACTTGCTTGTCTGCATGGCATGAGAACATGCAATATTATTACGGCATCATGGGAAACTCTTTCTGTGCTGCACGAAAATAAATCTATAGGTATATAGGTATAAGCTCTGCCCCCTTTGCTATGAGCCGTGTTTCGAAAAGCTGGCGGATGGAGGGGTGAGATTCAATCCCCGACAGAGAGGAAAGGGACGCTTTGTAGTATTTTGGCTTCCTCGGCTGGCAACAACAAAACAAACCATTCCAACGCTGCAATCTCAAGAGCAACAACCCTCAAACCAAAACAAACCAAATCACAGCCCATTGTTGGCACACCTTTAAATACCTTACTGATTATAGACCCTTGAGCAAAGTACCGCAAACTGAGAAATCAAGTTTAACCAAATTGTAGTCAGCAGCAAAGGCTTAATTGAAATAAAGCCAAAAATTCCTACTTGAGATTGGATAGACGCCAAGGGAAAGTACAAACGCTTTTACAGTAGGCAACATTTGAAGCTCATTCTTTATAGCAAGTGCATTTTCGACAAAGTGTGAGCATTTTCACAAGGAATTAACAAGATGAAGATTGACGTGGATTTCGAAATTTTTGGAGTTTTGGCTTTCTACTCTTCCATCCTTTTTATGAAGGTTTTGCTAATGCCAGCTCTCGTCTCAAGAGTTAGACTCAACAAGAAGGTTTGTAGTTCTTCAGATTCCGATGAAGTTATGGAAGAAGTACTGTCATTTCTTTCTCTCTTTTTTCATTTTTTTTTTATTATTCCTAAAAAATAAAATTCAAAAACAACTAAAAGCAATGGCAATGTGTTTTTTCCAGATTTTTGCAAATCCTGAAGACAAGGCTTTTGCTCGTGGTGGTGAAGTAAGCATCAAGCACACGGACCAAGATGTGGAAAGATTTCGCAGGTACACATTATTACATTTCATCAGAGTTGTGGGGAAATTGAGACAGTTGAGATAAATAATTTGTTTCTTTGTATTTTTAGGGCCCATTTGAATGATTTGGAGAACATCTTGCCATTTTTCCCGTTGGCAATCATGTAAGAAATTGAAAATGCATTTTCTCCTTTTCCGTAAATTACATACATAATGATTTCATCTCATGTTTAATTTTACAGGTTTGCTTTCACAAAT